>JBAMYA010026939.1:0-42077 GCA_037176975.1 Arrhamphus sclerolepis | reverse complement strand
GGGTTTTGCATGTTTGCACTGATCTTGGGAATGAATGCAAGCTGCATTTGAATAACACTGAAGATTTTCTTCTTCTTGGCAAAAACGAAAGGTCACATTTTTGCTCAGAAAAACCCCTGTGCAAAAATGTTTTGTACTTTCAAAACACACAGCCTCTGAGAATTCCAAAATATTTCCAACTTCTTTTGTTAGGTATCAGTTCAGGTTTTTTTTCTCCCCTGGATGAATATGCTGTATCTTTTGATAAGATTACGCAGCTTTGGAAGAAGAAAGGAACTTACTGACGACTAATGACTCAACATTTATGAAATAACATGAATTCTTTTTCAACTACACTCAGTAATTCTGCTGCTTTACTATCACTTGAAGCTCTAACTTCATGTGAGTGTGGAATTCATGACTGAAGAAAAAAAAAAAATTGGATCCAGCCAAGATTTATGACAGAGACTAGCACTAATCCATACTCAATCCACTGCTGTTTTAAAGGTTCAACTATGTCAGTTTTCAGTGCATCCTTCTATAAATTACTTTGCATCAGTGTTTCTAACCTGTAACCCCTGCAATATTTTCTCTTCTACTCCCCCCAAAGTCCTCAGTCTGTGGAGCTTGGAAAGTACTACCAAACTGAAAACGACGACGAGAACCCCTACATCTGCTCTATGCCAAGGGACAACGGCATGAGGGAGTGCTCCACGGTCCCCAAGCTTTATCACGAAGGAGGCGACGAGTGCACCCTGGATTTCCAACTGTACAACAGCACCGACAACACCACCTGTGTCAACTGGAACAAGTTCTACACCAACTGCTCTGCTGGCTCGCTCAACCCCTTCAAGGGAGCCATCAACTTTGATAACATCTGCTACGCCTGGATCGCCATCTTTCAGGTCAGACAGTTAATCACACCTGTGAACTGAACAAACACACAAGAGATGCATTTCCACTAGTGGAGGTTCAGGCTGGATCAGTGATGCGTGTCTCCATCACCAGAAATGGCCCACAAAAAGGTTTTCAGGAACCATTCCTGCTGCAGGATAGGTGCTCAGAACAGCCAAGACGAGCCTACCTGGATGGGTGGTGCTGTTGACTTGCTAATGGGTACATAGCGGACAGGATATGATGTCATTCTGCTCCCAACTGTCTGCCTCGTGGAAGAGTTGTCTTTTCTCATTCAGCGACACCACTGTGTATTATAGGACTGGCAAACAGAAACGCTACAATCACCTTTAGCTCCTCCAAAGTTCTCCACGTCATTTTAGTTTTTTTATACTGCTTTTATTTTGTTTTTGTTGACAGCTTCTTTTTTTTTGGTTGACAAATAGCGAAACCAGTGTGCTACTGCCACCATGTGGTCCTGTCACTGTAAGTGGAGACATGACGGCTGACGAGGGAGTCGGCCTGTTTGAGGTTCTGGTCTGGCGGAACACTAATGGAAACACACCTAAGATTTTACTTTTGTTGTTTCGGTTATCACCACAGACTGTATCGAAATAACATTGAACACTGATTTTGAAGCCCATTGTGAGGGCTCTGGGTGTCATTTTGGCAGGATCTGACTCTGAATACCATTTAATGGATAGTATTTGTTGATTTTGACTTCGTCAAAGGTGACTAGCTGATTAGCGCTAACTAACCTGAGGCTAATGGAACAGCTGGTGGCCACTTAGCTAAGCTTTCTCCCTGGACCCTTCCAGGTCAACCTAGACCTGTTACAAATAACAATTACAATTCAAGTCATTAAAGTATAATGATTAGCATGATAAATCATCTATAAAGAAGAATATTTATACTTTGTTAGGTCTTTATTTACAGCAGAATAACACAGAGCACTGAAATACCACATAGCTAAAGTGACAGCTAGCCATTTGACAAAATAGACATGTGTCACACGGGAGTAAATGGAGATTGACTCACTTTTGGAGCCAGCCCCTAGTGATCATTTGATAAACTGCAATATTTCCTACTTTACACACTGGCATCAGCACTGAAAATGGAAGGCTGCCCCTTGAACTATGCACAGTCCTGCATAATATAAGATGAATGGAGAGGAGGACAGAGAAAATGACAAGACAGAAAAGGGGCCTAATTGCCCTGGTGGATGGAGCATCAGAGAAATGGGCCTTGCAGGATTAGCAGGCCACAGCCACACCAACAGACTGCAAGCTCCACACCATTTGTCTGCCATCTCTACATCACTGGAAAAGCCTTTTGCTGGAGTGTTAATTCATCTCTGTCAGTCTCAGAGGGGTAATTTTAGAGGATGAAGCCAGATTAGAGATGAGCTATCCTAAGCTTGGCTTCTGTTCTGGTTAGTGTGGGTGTAAACACTCAAAGGACATGATGGAGATTAATGAAAAGATTAGTTATTTGCTGTGTTAGTATTTAGATAACTCCACACTGTGACACATGGCCTCTTTTGATCTACCTTTTCATTATGTTCTTTATTTGGTCCTATTGTCTCATCAGTTGTTTAAAATTTGTCTTTTTGTACTCTACTGCCTGTGTCCCTTTTTAGGTGATTACTCTGGAGGGATGGGTGGACATCATGTACTTTGTGATGGATGCTCACTCCTTCTACAACTTCATCTACTTTATCCTTCTCATCATTGTAAGTGCCACTTCATGGTGTCACCAGTTGTGTGTGGGTTCATGTAGATTATAAGCCAGATATGGTTGGGTGGGCACAGAAAGTGTGTGTAAAAAAAATAAATAAATAAATAAAATGTCCTCTACCCCTACTCCTCCTAGATTGGCTCATTCTTCATGATCAACTTGTGCCTGGTGGTCATCGCCACTCAGTTCTCAGAGACCAAGCAGAGGGAAAGCCAGCTGATGAAGGAGCAACGGGTGCGCTTCATGTCCAATGCCAGCACTCTGGCCTCCCTCTCCGAGCCGGGCTCCTGCTATGATGAGCTGCTCAAGTATTTGGTCCACATCATCAGAAAGGGGGCCAAGCAGGTGGCTCATGTCTGCAGGTTCTTGGCTCGTCGCGCAGGGATGAACATCGCCGCATCGCCACCAGCCACAGAGCCTCAACGCAGTCAGAGCCAGAGGAGGAGGAGGAAGTCGTCCAGGCAGGGCTCAGTGTCGATTCATCACATCATGCACGATCATCACTACCACCACCACCATCTCTACCACCTAGGCAATGGTAGTGTCAGAGGTGGGAGCATCAGGTGCCTGGACGTGCGGGATGTTGAGGCCGGGGCTCATAGCAATAATGGAGGTACCCTCAGAGCAACTGCCAGATACGGGCATCCAGCTTTGGCGCTACCATCAGCAACCTCTGACACAAATCTCGCCACCTTGTCCGATCCTGCTGCAGGAACTGCCGATTCATCCTCGGCTTGTAGTATACTGAATCCAGAAGCTCTTCGCTCTACACCCTTGCCTGCCATTATGAGAGCGTCTCCAGTCCCCTGCCCAGTTCCTGCTCCTAAATCCAGGGCCATGAAGAGGAACTCTGTGCCCTTTGCTGCTCCAGGACCCAAGAACTACCCCACCCTCCAGGCCCGAGCCCTTGCTGAGTGCAGACGAGGAAGTGTTGCTGCTAGCACTCTATCAAATATCAGTTTTAACCTTAATATCCCGCCTTTGGCTTTGGAGAAACAGTCGTCGGGCCTGGTGGACACGCACACGCCAACAGGTAGACACGCAACAGATGAGCATGTTTATAAAATCAATCAGAGCTACAGCACATATCACCATCTTTGCTGAACATTTCAATTAAATTTGGTTTTATTTATCGCATGCACCTGTTATAATGGTGAAAATAGATCACATTTTCTTAAAAGATAAAACAACTGATTGACTCATGATTGGAATTTCTGTCATTTATTTCTGATCAGTGATTGTCCATTATCAAAGTCAATATTGGCCACTACTGATCCAGATAAATCCCTTTCATTGGTTACGTCATCTCCAACACATCATCCAAATCCCCTTTATTTGGTTGAAATTTTGGATAAAAACAGTCCAAACACTGTTGCGGTTATCTCTCTTTTCCGGCCACAGTGTTTGTTTTCACTAAAGTTGCATTAGTGTGTGAGATTTTATGTGATTTCTTGTGGTCACAATCAGGACTCTGTTTGTGAATGAAATCCTTTATGCCCTTTTTCTTCTTGTATCTCTGCATTCATGGGATATGTTCAATAGTCCATTAATTCCTATGAGATTCTTAAAATCATAGTAGCAGAACTCCTCGTTCTGGTGGTTATGTAGCATATTTGCCTCGACTGAATTAAAAAAATGTCAACTTGAATACTGAATTTACCTTCAAGGATGAATAAACACTCTACTAGTGTTCAAATGCAGATCACTTTCAGACTTCTGAAAAAATAAATAAATAAAACTTTGAGTATGTGTTAGCATTGTTAGCATTATGCCATCCATAAGTAATACAGTCGTACGTCCTTGCATTGAGAACCTGGACGAATTTTCCTTTTTTTCCCATTTAGGAGGTCCTATGGTTGGAAAAACCTCATTTTTAGAGCAACAATAGTTGCATGTACCACATCTGCAGTATTATTGACAAGGCAATCAATGTCTGTAGGGGTAAATTTCAGGTCATCACCATCAGTTGTTCTACCATATACCATAGCTTCATCTCCCTACAGCTTCCTTAAATTTATGTCCAGTGTTATCAGATAGACATCTACCATGATAATACCTTTTATTTTGCATGTGATCAGAGAGGAGGGTGTTTAGAGATGACAGAAATATTTATTTTCTTTTCATTTTCTATACTATAGGTGAGGATATGGGAGAGCCTAACTTAAGGCCGTCTTTTTGACCCACCATAATGACTTACTAGACTTACTAACAAAACTGGCTCTTCTGATTTCCAGCTTGTGAGAGTTAGATTAAGTTTGAGGCTTTTACACATCATCATTTTTAGGTTTATTATTTTTCTTTAAAGCCTGGAGTTATATGTCTGCTACCTCTTCACCTCGGCCCGTATAACTGGATGGCTTCAACTCCTCTAAGCTGACATACTCTTTCTCGAGTAGCCACGTTTCTGATAAACAAAAAATATGGTCTTGATAATTAGATTGTTGACTAAGAGACACATAGAGCTCAGAGTTCTTATCTTATGTTGAACAGTCAGCTTATGTAACCAGAGGAGCAACAACAACATGTTTGGGACAACAAACTTAACACTTTACCCTGCTGAACATTTGTAATGCTATGAAGCTAACAAGTGGCTAACAATAAAGCTACAGCTGCAGCCTCTGCTTTCTTTCTCTGGTTGATTATACTGCCGTTTGTGGTTGATGGTAAAAAGGATTTGGTTACAGCTGGAATTTGCGACTCAGACTCTTAGAAAATTGCAAATCTCTAGAATTAATTTAATTTAATAATTGTGAGAAAGTCAGTTATTATTGTTTCAGTGTGGTGTTAATTTGGTATTACCAAGCCTAAAAGCACAGCGCTCTCCAGATGAGGATTTTTTTCTTTTAAATTCAGTTACGGATTGCTAATTACAGTCAATAAATGTTAATCTCATATGTCTCAGCGTACAGCCAGCTTTGTTTGCCCACAGCCAAATTCTAAAAGGGCTCAGCAAAAGTCCGGCCAGATCCGTTCAGGTTTTACAGATGGGGAAGAAGTCGGTTGCCAGCGAGTGAAGCTGCAGCACAGATTGTGGCATTGTAAAGCGTACACTGCCCATCACCATCAAGCACAGCCCTGCTGACACACGCAACTGTCTAAAAATGTTTTTGCTAACATCACATCCCTTATATTGAATTTGACAATTTGTCCAAACAACTTTGTTTATGTATTTCTTTTTCATGAAAATGCAGTTTTCACTGCGGTATCCTTCACTGTCTGATTTTCTCCATCTGACATTTCTTGTTCGGCTGCAGCCCAGCTCTCCCGCCAGCTGTCGGCTCGTGACCTCAGCACCACCAGCAGTGCCATGGACACGACCGCGCTGACACCAGACCCAGAGGGCTGCCCTTACTGCGCCAAGGCTCTGGCCAACGAGTCAGAGGGCGGCACTGAGGGCAATGAAACACCTGGTGACTCGGATAGCGACGGCGTCCATGAGCTGACCCAGGACCTCCACCGCAGGGGAAGAGGAGACAGCCGGCAGCGCAGGAGGAAGCAGCAGAGGCTGGGCAAAACCGCGGCCAAGGCCGTCCGCTTCTGGAGGCTGGTGTGCGATACATTCAGAAAGATTGTGGACAGCAAGTACTTCGGACGAGGCATTATGATCGCCATCCTTATAAATACTCTGAGCATGGGGATTGAGTATCATGAGCAGGTTAGTGCAAAACTGTGCATGTGTGTACTGCTGTTTTTTTGGCATGTTCATCATTGAAAAGAGAAAATCTGTCTGCCTACACATACAGGACTGTTGTTAAAAAGAGAAAACATAATGATTGTAGCCATTATCAGTTTGAAGTAGTTGTATGTGTGTGCCATTCTGTTTTATTGTGCAAGCAGCACAGCTCCCACAGGCCCAACTGGTATTTCTGATTTCTCTCTCTGGTCTCATTTGTTTATACAAGTATAATTACAGCCATGTGAGAGGGAAACAGGAAAGAGACAATATGAAAGACAGAGACAGAAAAGAGAGAGGGGTGATTTAAGATGTGGCCGTGACCCAAAAACATGTGACAGTTTTTCTCACTTCTTTGTTGTCCCTTTGCTTTATTTTTTCTATACTTCTTTATCCCTGATCCACTTTGATCCATTTTACACCCAGTTTTATCATGCAATCTGGATCACAATATCTCATCTGGATTAGGAGAATTGCATGTTAATGTGAGGTGTTAATGCACACAACGTGCCGAGTCGACCGCATGTGGACACAGTCTAACACGCATAGATATGAGACGAGTGCAGAAGACGTCCCTATATTGTTATCCTAACTATTTTCCTCTTCAATACAAAGAAATAGTCTGCTTTCTGTGGATTTGACTTTGATTTCCAGGGAGCAGTACAGAAACCACTGGGTGCCATTGGGTAGATAGTCAATCAATACATCTGAGGAACAAAATTTGTTTTCCATACGCTGAATGGTTACACATCTCGTGGTCTCACAATGTCTTTGACCATCAACAAAAAGCAGATTTTGATTAGAGATGGTAAAGGTTTTTTTTATGTGGCATTAAATGCATTACTTCTCTGAAATATCAGGAACAGGCTTCAGTAACATTTTTTAGGAGCTTATACGTAGGAACAACAAATCATCATCTTGAGTTACGTGCTTCAGTTCTTGGTACTTCAGCGGTCAAAAGTAAAGGCCATCGCTCCACAGACCTTTCTGGATACTCCGTTGCTTGATGAGTGGACAATATCCCATAGTTTTGGGATAAATGAACAATAAACAGGCAACAATCCATGACAACACGAAAACAATACACCACCAACTGGATTTTGACCAGATGCAGATGTGATGCCACCCCAACCGAGCCTTTGAGCCCAACTTATATAATTAACAGCACAGCCATCTTTAAGATAAGACTATTATGCTCTTTAGCTTTTAATTCACAGCTCAGATGTCACAGTCATCTAAAGTGCTAAGCGCTCAAAAAGCATGCATCTGATTATGCACACATCTGTATAACTTTACCTCTGGAGGTGCATTAAACATTCACTGTTGGACCTGATAGAGGACAATTTTCAACCACATTGATGTCAGACACAAGCCAAGTCTTATTTGCAGCCCTGTTTGCTTCAAATTACATTTAAATCTTTTTATGCAGAAGCTAGGAAATCCTGTTTGGTTGCAAAGCAAAGTATCTGGAGGATTTAAGAATGTTGCTCCTTTGATTCTCCAGCTGACTTATTTGCGATCTTCCGAGAGCAATGGACCTGCTGAAAAAACCCGTTTCAGTGCACTGGAGGAGCTATTAGCTTTGGGTCATCTGCATTTGTTCCACTAAAGCCTTACAACAACACACTTCTGGTTGAAAATGCACTCTCTAATTGATGCAATACAGCATTCAATTACAGTTCTTGAAAAGCGAAATTGCACAATGGTGTATTTTGCAAGACACTTTTGTTGCTGAATAGTTTCAGCCATCTTTAGTGAAACTAGATTAGTTTGCCTGAAATGCGCATTTGCCAAAAGGATTACGCTATCAATCGAATCATGCGTTTGGTCTATTTCCTCCAATGTACATAATTTACAGTTTAATTTGGGCTAATATAAAAAATGTGTTTTCCTTGTGCAGTTTTCCTCTGTCATAATGGCTGATTTTATAATGACCATAAAACAGCTTGCCAAGTGCAGGTTCCATTGTCGAGGCACTTCTCGTGTGTGAGGCTATTGTGTTGGGGTGTGTTTTTGGCACGTGGGATTTGGTGTAAAAGTTACATAAGGCGAGTGAAATGAGTGACACAAGTGTTGTGTTTGTTAGCATGTGTAGGTAGGAGATGGAAGCCTGGCCAGGTGTTGTGGGGTTACTTTCGGTCGCTGACCGAGTGCCTATAAACATATTCAGATACCAAACATCCTGAGCGCACAAGCACACTCTCTGGCGCACAGACAGGAGGGGAGGTTTTATAGTGTTCTAGTTGTCAGCCTTCATTCCCCCCATGCTTTTCCTCATTGCATTTTTCTTCTTCTTTTGCTTCCCCTTCTTCTTTCTCCTGTTCTCCCTTAAAATTTTCAAAATGCAAGTCAAAAAGTAGTAATTCCTGCATTTGTTTGAGGTTTTATTTCATTTACTGTATATCCATTTTTTTCATTGCAGACCTTAAGTCATTTTTAAAAATGTTAGTATAAGAGGCATTTTGTGTTAGCAAGGAGGTTAAAGATTTAGCAGAGCATTTAACAACATGTGTGAGAAAATCATTGATATTTAAAAAAAAGAGTGTCTCTCATAGAAAGATTGGAAGGTATGTGCACATTTTTCTATGGTGCATAACATAATTTATCAATGGGTAAGGGAAGAAGCTAAACCTGAACAGCTGTGACCTCTGGTCCCTCCGACTTCATCAAGAACTGTCTCTCATCAGTCCAGTGGTGCTGAACTATCTCATCCTGGGAAACATCATCACCATGGTTACCGTTGAAGGGACGGTAATTCTTTACTTTCTCAACCAGCTGCGTCGTCACATTTCCTGCTAATTCCTGGACTCGGTTGTAAAAAAGAAAAAGGGTAACTTTTGTAACAACATCTCCACTTTCAACAACATTCCCAACTTTCATTATAAAGTTGATTGAAGCTTTTTTACTAAAATGGAAAGTGTTTCTTGTACAATTGCAAATTTAAAAAAGAGGGAAAAAAGACCAATTAGGCAATTTCTCAACAACCAACATTTTTGTCGTACAATCACAAATGTTAAAAAAAGTGGCTTTTTTACTTAAAATTACAGTTTCTCATCTCAATTTATAAATCCTAAAATCATGAATTTTACATTGTAAAGAGTCATTTTTCAAAAAATCATGAATTTTGACAAAAATTTGAAACTTCTTTTTGTAAAATCTTTTGCAAATATCTGATAAATCATGACCGTTTTGACACCTCAGTTATTACACTTTTTGACGTCAGTCCCGAATCAAATGGGCAGTCACATTGAAATCTTGATTTTTGCACGCCTCGCGGGTAAACCACAGCAGTGGGCTTGACTGGCCCACAGGCCTCGAGTTTGACATGTGTGGAAAAAGAAGCTTTACGTTAACCTCGTCTAGAGGTGGCGTTGACGTCTCTGTGCTCGGAGGCATCTGGAAGGGATCATTTCACAGCAGTGATGTGTGTTTTGGTCAGACTAATTCAAGATCTTTTTTGGAAGAAATGGCTTTGTTGAACTTCCATCCAGACTGTCATCAGCGACAAACCAGAAACCACCCACTGGGTGGCCCAGTGAAGGGTGGCCTGGGTGTTCCCCTATGCTGACACACCTAATTCAAATGAATGATCACTATAAGCTTGTCATCAACAGGTTGCCCAAGTCTGCTTATGACCATTTGAATCAGGTGTGCAGTGACCCTTGATTCTGTGTTGGGGAACAGTGTTCCCCTGAACAAATGCTACCTTCAAGCAAACATCTTTTCCAGAGAAGTTCATTAATTTTTCAAAAAAGAAGATGGAAAAGTACATTATGCACAAATCACAAAGGCATGGTTTAGGAAGAGGAGGGTTATGTCTACTGGACTGGTTTGCTTTCAGTCCTGACCTGTTCCCAGTAGAAGTGTGGAGAATTTCTGGACTGCTGCACACCTTAAGACGTGTTTGTATGAGCAATGGAACAAAATAAGAACAAAATGTCTACATCAACTGGTATTTTCTGGTGGAACATCACTTCACTTTCGTGAGGATGAATGGCGACATTACAAAGTGTTAAAATAGTTTTACTGAATCGACTTCCACTGGGTCGCACAGGCAACTGTGGTCGGGTTTTGCAGTAGTTTTGCTTCGTCCTCAGTACGACATCAAGTCCCACGTTTCAAAAGCAAGGCAGTGTTCACCTTATTCCAAGTTTACCCAAAGATTATGAGCTCATGTGAGAATCTTGTGGTAATTTGCTCATATATCTCCATATTTTGTTCTTTTTAGAATTACAGATTTAAACAGGATTGCATGGTGTCAAATGCAAATGCTTTTTGACTTCAAAACTCAGTGGTCCAAATCTCTTACAATCTCTTAAGTCTTTACACAGTCTTCACAAGTTAATATGGAGAAAAAAAAAAAAAGTTCAAAGTTCAAATGCTCTTTTTCGTCCCATCTTTTTCTGATTTTGGGCTGTATTTCACCTTGATTTGATGTTATTAATCCCACTTCTTCACACACCCTTTCAGCCTTACTTCTTCTTTTTCCCTTCAGTTTACTCTATTTTCTTGAGTATTCCTTTTTTGTCTGGGTAACACGAATCCCTTCAGTCTCCAGACAGGCTGCTAAAAACTTTAGTGAGACACTTCATTGATTGCGAGCCAATCGACATCCAGTAGACACAAAGATCACTAAGCCTCGGTAACTCTGTCCATATGGAGGAGAGGATTGGTTTCAGTTTCCATACATCCTTCAGCCAAGTTTTCGCCTGAAGTTTTGTACTCAGCGAGTGCCCCATGCTACTGCCAGTATAGTAAGAGCTTTGTATCCTCATCCACCGTGCTCAGGGCCTCACCGCTTCAACAGTGATTACTGCCATCATTTGTAAATTAGAATCTTAGTCTAAGTTATTTTTTTATCAGACTAAACATGACATCTTATTATTCTCAAATTTCCAAAGTCCTAAAGTACGAATTAACTTAATCAAATGTCAGTGATCTGTCCAAACAGATAGAAGCTTGACGTAGGAAACGTTGCACTTAAAACACCTTTTTAACCTTGTCCAAAAGCTTGATATTATTTTATATTAACAGTTGAAATAAATAAGAAATGTTATGACTCCCATTACCAGCCTTCCTGTGACAGGTGTTAAGTTACTGAGTCAAAAAAAAGTCTGCATTAAGGCAATAGATTTATCTTATCTTAGTTACTGGTTAGCTCATTCACACCATTAAACGTTCATATTGTCTACTTACTTTTTATGTACTTGTGCTCCTAAATAGCTAGGCTAAGCATCCTAAATTGACTTCAATGCCACATGAGTATCAAAAAAATCAGCCTACCTACTTGTAGTGAGGCTTCCATCGTGTAAAGAGCAAGCTCATGGCAGTTTGAAGACAGCCCACTGGAAACACTACCAGTAGATACAGAAGGACTGAAGTATTGAAAATCTGTCATCACTTACTCTGTCTTACCAACATCCTGTTCAGTCTTTGTTGTTATTTGTTTCAAACAGTCAACTTTGTCATGTTGGTGGAACCTTACTGTTGCTCCCTGTACTGCTGTTAACCGTTTTGTGGAGTTTTAACTCCACACATATGGCTTTGTGAGTAGCTTCCTGGTAAATATTGTGCTGCGTTGAACTGCTGCAAAGACGCTGAACTGAGTTGTCCATTTTTTGTTTTGTTGTGAATGTTGGATGTAGAGTATTGTTCAGGCATTGGTTTCACAGATAAAGTATTGGTTTTGGTCTTATTGCATTTACATTTAGCAGATACTTGTATCCACAGCGACTTACAACAGGGGAATACAATCAAGCAATCTCAGTAGAGAACAGTCCACTGAGACTGCCTTGTGTAAAGAGGCCAACTTATCTTCTGATGAAGATGGTGTAACAGCTGAGGTCATATCAGCAGGTGTGGACCACCTTGTGGGAAAGTGTCAATGATTTATATTTATTTGGGCTGCCACAGGCAGCCAGTGTAGCTCAATGAACAGAGGTGTGACATGGACTCTTCTAGCTTGATTAAAGACTGGACCTGGCACTGCGGTTTGAATCTTATTGTGCAAGCTGAAAGGCCACCAAGGAGGGCATTAGGTGGGATATGACCACAGCCCATACTGATATCAGCCCTATTTCCACTACTGGGATGTTAACAATATTCATTTGTGTCTTGTGGCTTTTTGGGGTCTCTGTGAATCGGGACTCACCAGTCCATGTACCTCAGTCCATGGACTGAGCCAAACTGCTTTTGGCATGTCTTGCATGAACCAGATGTGGGAGTTTTGGATTTTCGCATGGAGCTCTGTAAAGGCGATCTTCAGTCATGTCAGTTTGACAGCTGGCAGTATTTATTGGATTGAGGACAAAATCAGAAGACTCAGTGGATAGAGACAGTGCTCGAAAGACAAGAAACTGGTGGAGTTCCAGCTCTCACTGCTCTGAAACGAGCATTGGCCTCTTGTCTGTGAACTCTGCCTCAAATAGACGCAGCAAATGCATTTCATTGTTGAGTTTTTAGAGAGGCAGCTCATGGTTCCACTGTTAACATTAATTTATTATATAATGCCTTTATTGCTGACCTGACTTGTGCCTTATGCAAAGTTAATGTATCATAGATTTTGTAATAGCCATAAACCCTCTGACAGACAGACATAAAACCTCCCATTGTATCATCTGCTGAGTGTAAATCAAAGTTGTTGAAGGAAAACTGTGTCTTCTTGGGTGAATAACTGATGCAGAGGGAAACACGCAGAATATGATTAATATTATATGTACAAAGTGAATTAAACTGCCCACTTTTAAAGACAATCAGTCTAAGACATAAGTACGTGCCTTATAATTATAAGTTCCACATCACAGCCAACAAAGCTTTTTTATTCATATGTTTGGGTTTTAGCCAGTGTTTCATGGTCATGGTGATTGCCTTTTCATTTTCCCCATCTCAGTTAACATCATCTCTTTACGGTCGAGATCAGTCACAAATTATTGTGAAGTTTGACCAAGAAAAAAAATAGAAACCCCTCATTTTCATTTACCATCACTGGTAAGTTTTATTAATCATTTAAACAATGCTGACTGATTAACTCAAAGGGAATGTATTGCATTAACAGATTCAACTCAAAAGCTAGAAATGCTAACTTTTGCTAAAGTAAAGTCCTAGCATTGTCGTGTCATAACATGCGCTCCTTGTCTTTGATCCAGATACTCCTCTGATTTGTAAAAGCCTGCAAAACCAAGGAAGTCATTTGATAACACAATCATTTGATCTCATGGACGTCCTAGCTTAAATCACACGCTGAACTATTACACGTAAAGCACTGATTATTCGCATTTAACTCGCTTTAGATTAAGTACTATTCTATTAATGTTCTAACGTCTTCTATGAGACTAACAAAACAATAACCAAAAAAAATATATATATATTTAGATGTTTGAAGTTTAATTTGGATATTATTCACGAATGGAAAACATTTCAGACAGATGCCAATCTTCCAAGTAAATTACTCACCAAGGTCAAACCGTCCACTGCTGAGGGACACAAAGAGAATTTCAAAGTGACATCTCAGGTCTTACAGGACTGACTGAACACGCTGAAGACAAAGACTGAACAGATACGGCTAAAGCTCGTTTCAGAGGGTTGCTAGGAGATTGTCTGAATCATAATGAAGGTTTTGGAGTGGCCTATGTACAGATCTTTGACTAACTGCGCATACAAATGTGATCACATTTGCTGTTTTGTTAAAAAGTGTGATTTTTGTTTATTTATTTTAATTCAGTTGCACATTCCTCAGTTGGATTCGTGCACATTAATTACTGGTATCGTACATAAGCACTACACTAGTCCAGTCCATGTGTGGTCTCTCACGCGCATTTGCCTCTGAAGGTTTGTTTCTTCTTGTACATTTTTGTCCAGATGTTGTTTTGTTTTTGTTTGTTTGTTTGTTCTTTTTTTGTTTGTTTTTTCCGAAAGAAAAACTTCATCATTGTTGTTGCATAACATGACCATGTGCCATTGTTGCCATAGGAGACCAGGACGGGAGTCCAAAGTTACTTTGGATGTTTTTTGCTCATAGTAGTGATAAAAACACCCCTTCAAATGAAAATAAAACTAATATTTTTGAAATAAAAAAGATTTCTTTGTGCTATTTTGAATTAGCTGATCTCTTCTTCACATTCTCTGTTGGCATAATGCTCCAAAGGATTATTAGCATAAATGAGTTTGGCATCGACCCCCAAACTCCTGTGCAAATGAAATTAAGATCCACCCTAATTTTTCCCCTCTCTGCAGAACGTTTACTCATTATTGTGATTAAAGAGCAGATGTAACAGTTTAGCCTGTGACGTATTCTCGTGGCAGCTTTAAATGCAGCCCTGAGAATAATGAGCGCTGACTTAAGTCTGCCGTGCACTCAAACCCTCAAGCACACATGCAAGAACAGGATGCTGACCTCTGGGAACAAAAAAAACCCAAAACAAAAGTAGGTGAACAATAACAGTGCACATCCACCTCTGTCCGTCACCACAGACATGTTATCCTGCAGCGTGAACGCATCTATACGGCATCCTGACATATACCAGAGCCCCCACCCCCTCCTGCTTCCTATCTCATACATGCACATACACAAGCAAAGTAGCGCTCGCTCGCCTGGCTTGCTGCCCTCAAATCAACTTTAGTGGATATAAACGTGTGTATGACACAGCAAAAATACATCGTTTAGAAGAGTGTTGGATGAGGATAAGGGGAATCTGAAGACTGGATTGAAGGAGTGATTGGTAGACGAGTAGAGGCAGATGGGTTGCACCATGAAGCAGTGTCTCTGCTTTATCTCCCTGCACAGTTTAAGAGCATTACCATTTATGGCTGAGCTGATGGAATACTTGTGTGTCTGCCAACTATGTGACACAGCCCATAGTCTATTTACATGGGAAGGTCAACCTCTCCAGCTCACTTTACATAAGAAACTTCTCCAACGCTTTCTGGCTGTCACACTCTCCATGCGTCCTCCCTCTGCAGCATTCCCCTCACTTCCTCCGTGAGTGCTGCTGACCCCAAATCAGAAGAAAGTGAAGTAAACTGCATGGTTCCTGTTTGGGAACTTGTCTTTACGGTTATAATGGAAGCTTTGTAGCTCTGACATGGATATTGATTCAGCGTGTGGATGTTACGTGGACACAAAGTGACCTGAAGTCGCTTTTGGGTCACTTGGTCTGCATCTCCCACTGGCCGCTTTCGAACTGTATTAACCTCGAAAGCGGTTGCCGTGGAAAAGAAAAAAAAAAGGAGCAGTCGTGCTTTAAACATGAAACAAAAAGGTGAAGGAGGTTTGAACAGCAAATGTGTGTCTTTGATCTTGTGGCTTCGCTTTGTGAAGGACAAAGTTTGAAGTTTGTGAGAAATGTAGAAGTAGCTGAAGTTAAGAAGAAGCTGTATTTTACCATTTATTTCATTTATTTTATTTTCAAAAAGCTTTTCTTTTAACAAGACCTGATAAAGTACTGCAGAGCAGTAAATCAAAGCTCTTTCTGGATCAAAGCCTGGAGGTAAATGACGCGCACCTACCATCAGATAAAGTGATTTTGATTAAAGCTGGATAAAAGTCGAGATGTTGCTTTGCTGCTTTTTCTTGAAAGTCTCATGTTACATTCTGAGACGCAACAGTGAGTTTATATAGAAACTCCTAAATTATTTAAAACTATCAGTCAGGAGAAAAGAATATCAAATGTCAAAACCGTCAGCAGTAAGTGGAGAAAATTCGGCACTAGGGGACACCGTAAAGGTCAGGATGAGGCGCAGATATACCAGTGAGGCTAACAAGAACTTGTTGAGAGAACTACAGGAGTTTGTGGCCACGCTGGTCTCCTTAAATGGGACTTTTGTCTTCAGGACATGCAACGCTGCAGAAAGAGCCACTAGTTGGTTCCAGCTGAAGATGGAGGGCCAGTGGTCATCTACTGCTGGGATGCAAGCAGGGTCTGATCACCCCTGACTGAGTCGTCTGGGTGAGGATGTATGATGTTTGAACAGGCTCAAAACACCCGATGATCCCAGAATGCATTGCTTTTGATGCATCCCAGCATTTCCACAGGACGTATTATTTACGTGGCTGTCAGGTAGGATGGAAAAACCAAAGCCGTTTCCTCCATAATCAAGACGAGAGTAATCAAGCCCAACTGAATTACACCAAAAGATTCTGTCTTTCACCCCAAACTGTGTGATATTGTTTGACAGGACAAAGTTTCAGCTGTTTGGTCTTAAATGGCATTACCCAAGTGCAGCAAAAATGCTTCTATTTGTATCCGCTAAGTGGGTTGTGATGGGAATTCTTTTGCAGGCACGCCCACTTCCAGTAAAGAAAGAGACTTTTCTACCTTCAAACCACCATGTGTTCTACTGCGATGTGTGGACTGTACGTCACATGTCTCCAAAGACACCACACATGGTCCCTTCATGGACGATGTCATGTGGGCAAAGTAGCAGAAAGATCTCACCTGATCTGGTGTCGAGGGGAAGGACAAAATGGGGGTAAATGTTGACGTGCTGTCCCATGGTACTCAAGTAGTCTCTGTTCCAAAACTTCTGTTTAATAGCCAGTAACATCCAAGCACGGTGGCGGTAACATTCTAACATGACAACGACACAAAGCATTCATCAAAATCAGCCAAGATATAAGTCAAGAACGCAACAACTGAAGTCCTGGCTGGACCTCAGTCCGATCAAAAGCCAAAGACGTAAAAGGAAAAGACGCGGATAAAAAGTCTAAAAGTTAACAGAGACAAAGACGTGATGCTGTGATACGACTGGAAGGTCAAAGTCTGAGTTTGGAGGTGTTTTTGCAATCAAGTGATTTTTTTTGTTTTGTTTTGTTTTTCAGACATTCTACTTGGTGAATAGTGCATTAGACGTAAAAAATAAATAAATAAACTCAGACTTTTATGTTGTTGTTTCCGACTATATTTTTATGTAATTCGGGAATCATTTTCTTTCTTATGAGATTGAAGAAAGTACCTCAAATATAATTTCACATTTTTATTTCTGAAAGCAATGAGACAGTTAAAAGAAAAACGAAGATACACAACAAAAAGCCACTTGATCATCTATTGATGAGGATTTTCATTTTGTTTGGAAGCTGATCGCTGATCATCAAATCAATCTATTGATGTGCATAAATTGATGGTTACAACCCTGCTGCAGCCACTGCTGCATTTCCACCGCTTTTGTTGCAAATCTAAAGATACTTTGAAATGTTTCCATCAACTCCTGTTGTGTTATGTTATCTCCAGTGAGTCCATCCCAGTGGAGACTGACGTCCAGAACCTTTTTAATTTCGTCCCGTTAATTTCATTATTTTTGCAGACGATAGTCGTCTGCCATGAATTGTTCCAAGACGAGCCCTTTATACGCGGAGTTGGCTACGTCTGAGGGATTTGGGGAATTTGGCAATTTCGCAGAGACACAGTGGATTTAAAATTTTACGATGTCTAGCAGATCTTTTAATGAATTATGAGGCAGCGACGTCTCTTGTTGTGCTGCTGCTTCCTGAGCAAAGGAGCCAACTTCTTCAGAAAAGTGAATATGACTCTTTTTTTGGATTATCATGCAACCTGTAGATGGGGAAAAAAAGAAGGTGGTTTTGTGAAATATATTAATTCTGTGTGATTGGCTGACGTTCACTTCTGTCTTTGATAAACAGATGCCTCGCCCGGTGCCGTTTTCCAAAAGTATTTCTACGGAGGAATCAAACCTCATTAACCTGACGCACCAGATGGTCTGTTTTCCTGAACCATCTGGCGAGTCAGGTTACTGAGGTTTCACTCAGGGTGTGTCTTTCGATCGCTTGTCCCTCTGCCTTTGAATTAAAAACACCCTTGTGTCTAAATGAATGAGCAGAATCGGGTTCGGGTCACTCGTAAGCACTTGGGTTGACAAAAATCGGAAGGTATGTTTCATTTTCTTGGCCGATTGTCCGTTCCCATGCTGTTCACTTCTTCCCTGCTCGAAGCCAGGGAGTTTGTGGAAAAGCCCTTCTGCTGAGCTTCCTGCTTAAACCAGAGACAATATTTATCCAGCTTTGATCCCGCCCTGCTGAGGAAATGCAAAGTTGGCATGTGAAGACACTGGCTTCAGTCCAACAGTGGGCTCAGAGAAGTGTTTTTCTAATTTGTACGACGGTAAGACGTCGAAGGCAAAACAACGGCTCCTAATCCTGCTTTATAGGAGGAGGGCTTTTCCTGCCCTGGAGGCCATGAAATCAAAAAAGAGGGGAATCAATGATGTGATCAAATGATGGATTCAGCTATTTCCTGGTTCAGTGAGATGTCAAATAACATGCTGCATGTACTTAGGAAGTTCTCCTTTCTAGCTGCTGTGCTCAATCTGCCATTTCATCCCTTTTTGTCCTTTTAAGCTCTGGTTTCAGTTTTTTTTCCCCTCTTTCTTTCTTTCTTTCCTGGAGAACTGCAGGAAATATTCATACTTTATGAAACTGTCAGAGGGGAAGCAAGAAGCAAGACATTTTGATGTCCATCATAGTGGGTGCTAAATTTGATGACAGTATGGTGAAAGGATCGATTAATACACAAATTATATTTATTTATCTTTTTCTTTATTTATTGTCTGGTCACTGAGACAAGTGTCACAAAAAAAAATCATCAGCTTAATGTCCGTTTCAACCTCTCGTCTTACAGGATTTTTGGTTCTTCAGACCCATTTAGTATTTAATATACTGAATGGAAATGTTTGTATATCGAGTATGTCTTCCAGTAAAACGGATATCTCCTGCAGATGCTGGATCGTGAATCCTGAAAGTTTCCTTTGAAATTTAATGAGCTGATGAACACTAAATATCTGTTAAAGCAACACTGTGGTCACCTGGTGAGACGGACGGTTGCTTCAAAGAAGATCCAGAAACTCCCACAGTCACGTTTGCTGTCGCCTTCATTCATCCATCATCCTTCTTCTATCCGTCTACTTCTTCTGTTCTATACTTCTGTTCTCCTGGACACCAGGCCACATCATCACCATGGTTACCATTAAAGTGCTGGTTATTCTTTACATCATCAACCAGTGATGGTGTCAGAGTTCCTGATGGTTCCTGGACTGGGTCGTTAAAAAAAAAAATTGTCTTTTTTTCCATAAAATCTCAAATGTCACTACTTTTATTATGAAATTGAAACTTTTGTACAAGCGTCGCAATTTTTTCTTATATAATCATATATTTAAAAGAAATGACTTTATTTCAAAAATTTTGAAATGAATGCAAATTTTGTTGGTAAATTTCACAACGCAGCATCTTTTTGGTGAAGGGAACTTTTTTTTTTCGTCACATTTCACAAAAATTGCAATCTTTACCAGACAATTAAAACTTTTGTAAAAAAACAAAAACCAAAAAAAACACTAATAATAATAATGATAATTACATTTCTTCTAAAATCACATGTAAAAAAATGTTTCATAATTAAGACTTGTTTTTATTCAATATTTGTTTTTATCATAGAATCATAAATGTTCCTTTTTAAAATTGCATTTCTTTGTTGGAAAATATCAACTTTTTTTTTACTTAAAATGACAACAGTAGTAAAATTGCAAATTTTGTGTTAATTAAATGTTTTGTGCAAAAATCACATTTTTTTTTTAATCAAAAAATAAATTTTACAAAAATCAAGTTTTGAGAAAACAACAACTTTTTGTTAAAACTTTTTCAAAATGCTAAATCCTGACGTTTTGACATAAACCAGCTGCTCTCCACCTCAGTTATTCCACTCTTTGATGTCAGAACTGAACAAAACGGGCAGTTATGAAGATTTCTCTCGTTACGAGTGCATTATTGTCTCTTAAATAAATGTAAATTATCAGCACGCTCTCTCAGTTAAAATGAAGTGGTCGGTGGATTTGCCACATGGGGGCCTCCACCCTGGACACGTCAGCAGTCCATCACAGATGTGGTCAAAAACAACCAGATGTAGACATCCTGTCAGCTCGTTAACGACTTAGCTTTCCCCTTAATCTTCCCTGAGTGCATTAACTGCAAACAGCGGAGAAGAAAGGCGCAGTGAAAACCAAACTACGCATCAACTCTACGTACATTTCCGCTTCCGAGTTGCTGCACAACATTGAGAAAATAGTTATCTTAGAAGCCGGGCCCGTCCTGATACTCCCCACTGATTATGAATAATCTAATCAATTGTGCCAGCATCTGTTTCCCAGATGCAGGTTCCTCTGCTGCATCCCTCTGGTGATTACTCATAAACTACCCACAACAACTGTGTCACAACCAGATTACCCTCAAGGCTCACCGCTGCTCGTGCATTAGTCTGGAGCATATTTGCATTCGAGAAATCTATCATTTTGTTGAAACTTCACCATATTAGTCAGATTAGTCACCCCAGATGTTTGAATTGCTTGATATGACTTATTAGTATCCATTTGAGGTTTTGCGTGAGTTTGAAAACTGAAACACAGCTTATTTCAGAGGTGCCGATGAGCAGATTTTGTTGCTTTTGGACTTGGTGAAAAGGGAAAGAGAAAATAAAAGGTCTTCAGAATGGTTTGTATTTTTAATATTTAATAAGAAGTACGTTTCAGAGTTGTTAGAAGGCGGAATGCCTGAGGACACTTGTCCTTTGCTGGTGCAGTTGATCCAGACCCCCACATTATAAAGTGTTCTTTACCAGTATCACTTGGCCTGAATTATTCTTCCTTCAAAAATGTGAATTATAGCTCATCACCAGCCTCGCTGGTGACTGTAAAGTTCTTTCTCCATTTTATGTGTTAAGCCTTCTTCTTCTGTCTCATGCCTTCGAACAAACGTATTACAAATGTAATCAAACCAACTCAAACATGCACGCCAGATGCAGCTCTGCTGGAGCGAGAGGAGCATCCCCCTTTTGATCAAATCGCATCAGAGTAGGTGACATTAAATTAGTGCGAATGAAATTAAGCAATTTCTCATCTAACATACTTTACCTCCTAATGCTCCTGCACCCTTAATTACACAGGAAACGGCCATTAAAGGAAGCAATTAGGAAATCAAGAGCAGCGTTCTAACATGCACGGTAGGACACGTGAATGCATTAATCTCCCTCAAGCTAGTCAGAGCACCACAATAGCTGTGAGCTTGTCTTGACAGGCCTCTTATCAGGATGAGTCAATCCAATTTACTAGTCAACAAAAATCAAGCTAAAAAGAAAATAAAAATTATGTGGGTAATCCTAAGTACCCCCTCTTCCTGCTACCATATGATTTAAGAGTGTAAATTGCATCCAGGTGCCATTAACGCAGATGTTTTTTTTCAGTTTGCAGTTTACACAATGCCAACAGACAGATATTAACAACGGTTATACAACAATTTCTAAACTATTTGAAATTAAACTTTCTACAGTGGGAAAGATTAATCACAAATGGAAAGCATTCAAGACAGTTGCCAGTCTACCCAGAAATAGATGTCACAACAGATTTACTCCAAGGAAATAAATGCAATAGCTCTATCTCAGACTCACACAGAAGTCAATTAGAAGAAAAACTTTTAAAAAATGGGTGTGTTTGGATCTTCTTGCAAAACTGCAGCTGGACAAAACACAACAAAATCACCCCAAACTTGCAAAATAGATCACTACATAACTACAGAGTTTATGGTGAGAATTCTATATATCCGACAAGGAATCATAAAAAGTCTTCAACACTTGTTTATTCCACCTGCTGGTGGCAATACATTACATTTCTTCTGTGACACCAATGAAGAAATAAACACCACATAGATGCACTAGTATTGTCAGAAAGTGAATTTTCCTTATTAGTTCACTTCATTGTTCTCCATGTAGAGTTCTCCTGCATACTGGCCGTGGAGTGTTCACCTGTACGGTGAGTAGGGGGTGATTCCAAGATTTCAACATCCAAACTGTCTTGAACAATGTCCTATAGATAAGAGAGAAAGTTACTTGGAACCCAGAATTTCCACTATTAAGCACGGCGTTGGAGGTGTGATGATTAGGGGTTGTTTTGCTACCGTAGACCCTAAGCACTTTGCAGTCACTGAGTCGACTGTAACTCCTGTTCAGTGACAGGGGACAGGGAAAGTTTGCCTGAAATTGGGTCAATGGTCGGTGGTACACCAGCAAATCTGCTTCATAATATTGAAAAAAATAAAATAAAAATAGGTTGTAGAATAGCATCAGGAAAGTGGTGAGGCAGGACCTGGAGAGACTTAATGATCCACCACAAGTTATAACTGCTGAAGGTTGATCTACAAGCTATTGGGCCATGGGCGTACTTAGTGTTGCCCACATAATTTTATTTATTTATTTAAAAAAAAAAAAAAAAATCCCATGATGACTTTTTCTGTTTTTACACAAAATAAACATTGGATTAGAAGAGGTAGTGCTAACTTCTTTACACGTGAACCTGTGTGAGAAACACTTTTATAGTCCGACTCTCCTGCAGCCATATTGCAGGACGTCTCATATGCAGGCTGGAACAATAGCAGAGCAGAAACACTGGGAGAAAAATGAAGCCAAGGCCAGATGTATTCATCCAAGTCTCACCTCATAAAATGTGTGCTTCTTACTCTGGATTATCAACCGCGTCTATTGTACAGCTGCATGCATGTGTGCGTCTACGTGCTCCACCGTTCTCATTGGCTCGTGTGTGCGGCCTGCAGTTGTGAGTTCACACGGTCATTAATGTAGCACTCGGATACATGAACGTGTGCAGAACACACAGACATCTGAGCCCACCTCATCCACCCGCCACATTCGTTCACCCTTTTAACTCTCCTCAATAACATGTGTGTCAGCGCGTATGAAGGATTAACCGCCAGGTGCTCGGACGCACTCGTCGGTGTTCGAGTGAATTAAATGGGCACAATAAACGCAGCGGGATCAAACGAACAGGTTCATCCGTGTCTGTGAACCCGGAGACACAGACAATGACGAAGAGGCGGAATAAAACGGAAAAGCTTGCTGCAAATTATTCCTTCACAGCAACGTTGCCCTCTCCTTTGAGTCGTTTCTTTGTCATTTTAACAAAGCAGATGCATTTCATGATCGTGCTTGTGCACGGTGAAGCATGTTTCATTTATTGAACGCTGACATCAACGTTGGGTGTTAAATGTTAACGGAAGACGACAAAACACTGAATTATTTTCAGGCAGGTCCTATGAATAATATGAAAAAACAGTCGCACCTTGTTTTGTCATTGAGATATTAGTGCAGGGGGCCACATCATCACCATGGTTACCACTGAAGGGCGGGTTATTCTTTACTTTGGTTGATCAACCAGCTATGTTGTCAGATTTCCTGCTGGCTTCATGACTCAGTCAAAAAGTTAAAAAAAAAAAAAAAAAATGAACTTTTGTTGTAAAATCTCAAATTTTACAAAATTTTCAACATTTATCATAAAGTTGAGGCTTTTGTATGAAAATCACACATTTTTCGAGTATGACTGCAAATTTTTTTTAAAATTTACTTTTTCATAAAAAGCTAATTTTGTTGTAAAATGTTGAGACTTTATATCACACATTCAAAAATGTCACAAAATTGGGAATTTAACTTAAAATTACAAAATGTTTTTGTTGGAAAATATCAACTTTTTGCATAATTTAAATTTTTTTTGTCCTCAAATCACAATTTTAACACAATCACAAGTTAATTTTACAAAAATCATGTTTTTGTTTTTTTTTTAACCAAAAATTAGCAACTTCTTGTTGTAAGATCTTTGGCAAATGTTTCCTGAATCTTGAATTTTTAACGTAAACCGAAGTGACAGGCCGGATGTGGCCCCAGGGCCTTCCATTTGACACCCCTGCATTAATGTGTGTTAACGCTGTACTCGTAGTGGGGGGCGTAACTCACCCAAAGCCAGTGAAACCAGTTACAGTGGAATCTTTGGTGTTACTGATCTAGTGACCTTTGCCAAATTCAGCTCTTGTGGGAAACAAAATGACTTGGTACCAATGGTGGTTAGTAATTTCTTGTTCAAACTGATAAACTTCAAAACCCTTCTCAGTTAACTATTCTATATAAATATATATTTTTAATAATCTTTGATTCTCTTCACATTGAATGATCTAATTCTAGCAGGTTCCCAATATGGTCTTTAGTGTCATGTTACCTGGACATTCTGGATGAAGATATATTGTAGCTTCAGCCACATCTGATATCGTCGGCTCATGTGCTTCTGTGCAAAATGTTGTACAATAACGCTAAATAAAAGTCTCAAAAGTAATTTATTTTTGGCAATCTCATTTGCATTTGCTCACTGGTAGAGTTTCAGGAATTAAACAATCACAGATATATACGACGCTAACCTTCTTTCTCTTAACTTAGTTCAACAAATTAAGGACTTGGAAAAGTACCACACTAGATAACCTAGCATAGCTTAGATGGTTTATCTTAACTTAGTTCAGCTCAGCGTAACTGTTAAGGAACAGCAAGCTACCTGTTGCAGAAAAGGACCCGCACTGCTCTCTAGTGGCTGGTGGTGTAATTGCACAGCGATGCAAACAACTACTACAATTACAAATGCAAAACTGGCGTAGGACTCGGACATATGTAACTACGCAGAAGCATAAACCAGGTTTAAACAACCGGCTTATTTGTACCAAGTTTAGCTGAGCAAAAGACTGCAAAAAAGAGGACCAAAAAAAAAAAAAGCATGATTACCATGCTAATTAGCTTAGCATTACTTTCAGTTTGGTTAGCACAGTTTTAGAGATGTGTTACAGTAATATTGACACCAAGTTGCAGATGTTGTTGTTTCCAAATCTGATATCTACAATAAAACTGCAAATATCCATCCATCCATTTTCTATACCCGCTATTTCCTGTTCAGGGTCACGGGGGTCTGCCGGAGCCTATCCCAGCTCACATTGGGCGAAAGGCAGGGGTACACCCTGGACAGGTCGCCAGTCCAAAACTGCAAATAATACATTAAAAAAAACAAAAACAACTTCCACATTGTCTACCCATTCAAAAAAGTCTAAAACAACAATGCTTCGTGTTAACAGGTTAAATTCAGAATCAAGCAGTATCAATTAGTCAGTTAGTTGAGCTTGAATCTAACATTTTTCAATCTGCATCAATATTCCAGTATCTGATCTGTGGATTATCGGTATCTGCCCCTCCCCCATGCAGGTATTGGATTTGATTGGTCGCATCTCTACTACGTTTAGCATAAGAATTAAACAGCTGGAAAAAGGAGGAAACAGCAACCCTAAAACTTGATTGCCAAACTCCATATCAGCCTGAAGTCGCTCTGTAAACCTGTATGAGGAATCAGGTCTCCTGCTTATATAAATAAACATGACTGGGAAGCAGATGCGACATATTCAGAGATGGATAGTTCGCCTGGATACCTGATACCCTGAGCTTTGTTTACTGAGCAGTGTTGGCAGTGAAAGTAGCGCACTTTGTTGTTCAACAGCTAAACGGAAAGTAGTGCTAACTGGGCTTCAGTAGTTCTTTGGTTGTTTTTGACCACTTTTTCAAACAGAATTGAGAGTCTGCTGCCAAACGCTTGAAAATACTCCATGTTTCAAACAAAGGTTCTGTTAGTTTCAGGCTTGAGACCAAATGGTGCCATAATGCATCACAGGAGGCCTCTCATTCAGTGGCTGATGCTAATCTTTGTATTCCTTTCTCTAACTGTTGAGTAATCCGAGCTTAAACTGTCATGGTGTGTAGTGATGAGTGGCAGCCCACCAGGACAGTGACAGACCCAGTACCCCCTGGTTTAGCCCGGGGATGTTGTTTCTGCTGGGACGCACACTGATCCTGAGACTGTAAAGATGCAGATTTGTACAATTTATGATGAAGAGCATGTGAAGTGATATCAGGCCATCAACACCTTCCACCCTCTGTCATGTCAGCGTGTGGGACGCTGCTTCTGAGCTGAATAAACTGTTTACAGCGTGGAGATGAAAGGCCTCACGAAGCCCGTCTAGGGTGCTGCACAGACCTCAGACACAGAGCAGCATTCCCCGCCGGCTCTTTTCTCCAGCGGAAATAATTACAGATACCCTCTACAAAAGCCTGGTTTAGGTAGGCTGCCGCATTTGGATGTGCCGCGCCTTTTATCCTCAGACTTCTGTTCTCGTTTCCTCTCATTGTTCAAATGCTTAGACACACATATTAGCTGTTTGATGAGGATGTGAGTGGCAGTCCGAGTCTCTGATGAGCTTTGAGCAGACATAGCACGTCGACAGCGTGTGCCAGGTGTGAAATAAAGGGTGGACGTGTTTATTAAAAAGAACCCGGGACAGATTTGTCCTGTTAAAGTGGAGGCAGTCGTTGGCATGTTTCCTAAAACACATGTAACACAGCAGGTGTTGATGCTGCAGTCACATGAACATCTCGCTGCTCCAGTCTGGTGGACTTTCTGGTGTTGATGGTGATTTCATTTCAGATTACATACATGTCCGTTCTGTGTTGTAAAGTTTTGTATTCAGAGCACCTTTTGCTTCTGTCTCTGTTTCTTCAGCCTGAAGAGTTGACCAACGCCCTGGAGATCAGTAACATTGTTTTCACCAGCCTGTTCTCCCTGGAGATGCTGCTGAAGGTGTTGGTCTACGGGCCCTTTGGCTACATCAAGAACCCCTACAATATCTTCGATGGCATAATTGTGGTCATCAGGTAAGGACTTCTTATTTTGTTAAGAAATTAATATTTGAAACCCGAAGATCCATAACCATTTGGGTTATGGACCAAACATTTTGGGTAGTCCTCCAGAAGCTTCTCACAATAGTTTGCTGGAACTTTGGTCCATTCCTCCTGGCAGAACTGGTGGAAGTGAGTCAGGTTTGTAGGCTGCTTTGTTGCCATAGCAACTTGGCACTTTATAATTAATATGGTGGTATGTTGAGAGTCATTGCCCAATAGGAAGATCCATTTGTGCCTAAGATTTAACTTCCTGGCTGATGTTTTGAGATGTTGCTTCAATATTTCTACATAATGTCCTTTTCTCATGATGTCATCTATTTCCTAAAATGCACCAGTGCCTCCTCCACCACAGGATGATGCTACCACCCCCGTACTTCACAAGTGGGATGGTGTTCTCAGGCTTGCAAGCTTCCCCCTTTTTCCTCCGAATGTAACAACGGTCACTATGACCAAACAGTTGAGTTTGAGTTTCATCAGACCACAGGACATGTCTCCATGTAATTTGGCTTTTAAATGGCTCTTTTGGAGTTTTGTCTTCTTCCTGGCTGAGTTCTCTTTCAGTCCATGTTACAGCATCTTCACAAGGTGATTAGCTTTTGTTCTGGGCTTGATGTGCATCAAACTCATCTCCTTCCTGAGCACTATGATGGTGTTTCTCCTTGCATACCGTTTCCTCAGATGAACCATCAGACATCTGGAAATTGTACCGGACTTGTGAACCAGACTTGAGAGGTCCACAGTTCTCTTCCTGATATTTAGGCTGATTTATTTTCATTTTCTCACAATGTCTAATGATGACACTTCCCAGCAGGGTTGTCGTTATCTTCTCATTAATAAGGCTTCAAGTGGTGGGCTTGCTTCTATTATTGAAATTATTGTCTTCAGGATTCAGGACTGACTGATGACCTAACTGAGCCAGAGAATAAAATTCCATCAGTTTTTACAAATCTATCATGGATAGATCAGATAGATACTTACAGTATTTATTTTTACATAGCATAAAGTTTTGCAGCACAACGGCCATTGTGTTTAGTATTTTTTTTTTCTTCAGCTATAGTAGAGTGAGATCTCATGACAGCGACTTACTCTGAAGGAGCAACACATCCCCACACAATAATATTACCACCTCCATGCTTGACAAAGCAACTCCACATTCGGCCCAACAAAGGTTTTCCCTAAAGGTTTGAGAGTCATCAAGGTGTTCTGTGGTTAAATTCAAAGCTTCTTCTATGTTTTCAGTTATCAGTTAATTCATTTTTACTTGTGAATACCTTATATACTGTACTTGGATCAGTTATCACTCCATTTTTGAGTCCTGTTGGGTTTAGTTTAGTGCTTCGAACCTCCTTTATTTGTGGATAATATCCCTCATAGTGGATCTGCAGAGTATCAGTGTTCACACTTGTTCTGTTTTCTGGTCTGAGCCGAAGCAGAAGATTAGTTGCTTCTTCTTCACAGCATCTTTCTGTTTTACAGTGTGTACTACAGTATTACTGCTGTGGTTCGCTCACATGGCTCTCATTGAAGTAATTTTTCCAGCTCAGTACCTCTGGCAGCTAGTCAGAGTTATCGGCTACAGTCTGGTGAACTTAGTGGTGCATCAAATCTGATTTTACCCTCATGATTAGTTGAAGACCAAAGCAGAATTAAAAGAGGAGCAAAATAAAAGAAAATGACTTGTAACCATTTGGTGATGACAATAATGACTTCGAAGAATTGCTCTGTATGTGGTAACAGTTGGCTTAAATATTTGGTCATCTGTCAGGATGTGTAAGGGGAGAGTTTGCCTTCATTTAATGAAGTATAAATAGATGACTAAGAAACTAAATATAAAGCATAAATAACCATTAAGCAGTCGTTTGTGTTTACAATATCTAATACCTTGCTGAGAATGTTAGCAGCAAGTGTTATCTTATTGAGATAAATATTGGTCTTGATTACTGTATATGTGTGTTTGTGTCTTCTCGTCATACAGTGTGTGGGAGATCGTGGGCCAGCAGGGTGGGGGGCTGTCAGTGCTGAGGACCTTCAGGCTGATGAGGGTCCTAAAGCTGGTCCGGTTCATGCCGGCCCTGCAGAGGCAGCTGGTTGTGCTGATGAAGACCATGGACAACGTTGCCACCTTCTGCATGCTGCTAATGCTCTTCATCTTCATCTTCAGGTAGGCAGAGGGGAGAAAATGACCTCTCGTCTTCTTTTAGAGGCGCCCTGCGTCTGTTTTAGAATCTAGAGTGGGATATCTATTTGTTGTTGTTGTAAAATGGAGGAATGACATCAAAGTAAGCTCATATGAACTCAGTCAGTGACTATGAGGGGCAGAAAAAATCTTTTCATTGGATATAAAGTGTTGAATTAATACAAACGAATGAATAAAACACACAATAATTAATTCTTAAAAATAAAAGATTGTTAAATGTCAGAAGTGACTGCAGACATGAGGCTTATAGAAGGTGAAACCATCTGGTAAAGTCTAGTAAAATCTAGTAAAGATTCCCTTCTTTTTCTTTTTGTCCTGTTAGCTTTTGTGTTTGAACCAAGTGGCATCCATCCCACTTCTAGACTGAAGCTTATCCCAGAAGTACATTATGTTGCAGTTCCTCGACTCACCACTAGGTACCAGCTCCAAAACAGGGACATAAATCCTCATTGACTCCCATTTTTTTAATATGTGGTTACACATCAATGACAACTGTACAGCGGGTGAATAGTTTTGTCACAAATCAGATAAATTCATGTTGAGCAATAAAGCTGATGAATCAGATGTCTGGACGTCATTTGATGCCTTTGACTGACAGCTAGCCATTGGCTCTGCCGTTGCTTTGGCAACCATGTCCTGCCTCTTTGCAACACAGTGCTGCGCAGTTCGAGGGAAAATGGGCTTTGCATAAATCTATGGGACAGTTGGTCCGGTATTTTACAGTCAATGGTTTGAACCAATGGGGCATTTGGTTTTAAAAGATGAAGTCATTGATAAAGTGGGGAAAATGCAATTCATTGAATGACCACTAGGAGCTTGCTCCAAAATCAGTGGAAATCAATGGAAATGAACTGAAATCAAACCATTACAGCTATCATCACTTTACGACTTAGGACTTGGGGTCCTCGAGGAGCATGGGCATTAGCCCAACCAGTCCCACATGTGTTTTGTGGACTTGGAGAAGCCATTTGACCATGTCCTTCTTGGGGTTTTGCTTATGAGTGAGGGAAGGATGGAGCAGGAGATTGACAGGCGGATCGGTTCGGTGTCTGCAGTAATGCAGACTCTGCTCCGATCTGCTGTGGTGACGAGAGAGTTGAGCCAAAAGACAAGACTCTCTGTTTACCAGTCAGTCTTCGTTCCTGCCCCCACCGCTGGTCATGAACTGTGGTTAGTGACTGAAAGAACGAGATCACTGAAGTGGCTGAAATGAGTTTCCTCCACAAGACTCTCCACTACAGAGAGGGGACAAGTCCAGTCATCAGAGAGACTCAGAGCAGAGTCACTGCTCCTCCACATCGAGAGAAGCGAATTGATGTGGTTCAGGCATCTCCTGAACCACCTCCAGTGGGTTATTTCAGGGATGTCCAGGAAGACCACGAGGAAGACCCAGGACACACTGGAAGGACTGGCCTTGGTGTCCCCCTGGAAGAGCTGGAGAGCGTGGCCGGGGAGGGGGAGTTCTGGGCCTCTGCTTAGGCTGCTGGATCTGGATGAGCGGAAGCTGTTGGATGGATGGATATATTTCGATACGTCTGATTAAAATATTGCATGGACATCGAGGCAGAAATATATGTATGCCCTCTTTTTTAACACTAATGTTTTTTGTGTTAGAAAATAAGAAGAAGACCGTGTTCTCACCAGGTCTTAAAATTAGGCAGATATAACCTAAAAAAAGGCAGATTGTGCCATATCATCTTTTATTAAACAAAAACTCAGCCAATATGATGAAGCAAAGTGTGAAAAACTAAGTTCACACCCAGTATTCAATAGCAGCAACAGCTTTAATGAATTGTTTTCTGTATGACGTTATTGGTCTCTCACATCGTTATGAAGGAATTTTGGCTTACTATTCTGTACATCATTACTTTGGTTCGTCGAGGTTCACGTCCATTTCTTCAGTGTTCCTGCCAAATGTGGCACTGTGCATTATGGCCAAACCTCTCCACTTTAGACTCGTCTATTCAAACATTGTTTCTTAAGTCTTGTCCTCAGATACAACTTCGCTGCCATGTTCTTTTTAGAGAGAAGTGTCTTTCTCCTGCTCAAACGAACTATATTCTTCAGTTTGTAATCTGATGAAATGTAACATGCTAACTGAGGCCCTTGGAGTGTGAGAAGTGAATGTGAATTACCTTTCTCACTGAATTATGGAACCGTTTGGAAATGGAGCAACATTTGCCTCTCTATCAGTACTCATGTCTTTCCTCCTTGGCATTGTGTTAACCTACACGAGTTCTCCAGACCAGATAGCCACTAACATTCCTGTTGTTATCGAGAAGCTCACAGTTACTGATGATAAAATGAATCAACTGTACTGGATTTGCAGTACATGGCTACGAGTTATCCTTAATTTTTAAGGAAACAGCGTTTCATACACTGCTTCTGCACTTTGGTTCAGTTTTTGTTAAACTAACAGTGACATGATGTAACATGCCATGCGTTGCTGTTCACTTGATGTTGTGCTAAGTTTATCACTTGATATATGGCAGCATGCAGGCGTTCACGCCACAGGTCGTGCATGCATGTAGGTAGACAACCCTCAACTTCAATAAAGAGCGGAGGCCTGTTCATTGATGCCTCAGCGCTGCTTGAGCTTCAGCGTCTGTGTTTCTGAATAAAAGGCAGACTGGAGTGCAGACTCACTGCGGGTTGATAATATTAACACCCCCGGCTTGTTTTGATCTGTTACATAAATTTTGTAGTCTCTGATTTACGTGTCTGCTGATAATCTACACATCTATTTTTGATTCGGTGATGTCGGAAGTGCATTTTGCTAATCATGACGCGAGATGTAACAATACAACTTCAGATCAAAAATGGGGTCACATATCACCAGACGTTCATACATCAGGTCCAAGGGGCGACATCCAGCTTGATATAATCCCTGAAGAAGGAAAACTGCACGTCTTTGACTGACCACCAGGGTCTGGCTCCAAAAGGAAGTGGACCTCCATTTTAAAATGTTGAACTTTACAACAGAAATAAATATACTTATAGCCTAGTTCTAGTTTCCAAAGCTTTACTTAACTTCTAAGACTGTTGCAGTGTAAGATAGTCACCTTAGCTACCTAGTGCTTTGACCTAACAGAGCATAATCATTCTTATTTTAAAGATTTTAGTGCTGATAACTATAACAACAGACCACCACAGCTGGCTCTGGGTTTTCCTAGAAAGGCCTGAGGATGAACTAGGCTAAGCATCCTTCCTAACTCCGTCCACAGTTGAACAGCTGCTGCTTGGGTTAACTGGAGAAAGGCCTCTAAGACCTTGACAACAGCCACCATCCAAGTGGGCCGGGGCCCTTACGGACTGACTGAATTAGCCCTGACCTATAGGTGACATCACAGGGGTTTTTGTTCTTTCTATGGTCGTGTGCACACTAAAGCTCCCCTTCAAAATGGCTTCAGACATTTGGCATGCTAAGATATCTGTCAGCAGTCAGAGGTGGCTCATTTACAAGCATCTTTGAGTTTTTCCACACTTATTAATCAAGTGCTACGGGGCCATAACTGATTACTCAACTCTCCCACTTATAGAGGCCCTTTAAATATTTCAACATGTAAATCTTACATCTTGCAGCTTTAATATCCAGGCTCTGTGGGGACTGAACCATCTGCTGCAGGAGTGCTTGTTCAAGCACCAAAGAACAAAATGTGTTGGTCTGGACTGATATTTGAACTTATGGCAAAGCTAAATGCAGTGCAATACTAATGATCATGTCAGTCATAGAATAGCCATTGAAATCGCATCACAAAATGCTTTTTTCATTAAAAAGATCTAATTGTATTGTAAAATGGTGGATTCCCAAATATCACATATTTTTGAATAAAGTAAATTATTGTCATAAAATTACACATTTTATGAAGCCCCAATATTTTATTGGGGCTTTTGTACTAAACGACATATTTTTCAAACAAGCAAAAAAAATTGACTTCTTTTGTACAAAAGCTGATTTTATTGTGAAATTCCAAATTTTTCAAAATCAAGCCAACAACCAAGACTCATCATATAATCACAAATGTCGCAAAATTATAACTTGATTTAAATTTTTTTTTTTGGAAAATATCAACTTTTTTTTCAATATTTTGACATAAAATAACAACAGTCCAGAAAATTGTACATTTTTCTATAATAATTTTATTACTTAACTTTTTATAACTTTCTTTTTCAGAAACTTAAAATTTTTGTCCTTAAATCGCAATTCCTTTGTAATATATAGAAAAAAAATAATCGTACAAAAATCATGAGTGTTAAAAATGAACAACTTTTGGCCGTAAAATCGTGACGTTTAACATAAACCAGCTGCTCAACGGTCCCTGGACGGCTCCACGTCAGTTCTTCCATTTTTTGAGGCATTTAAATCTTGTCCTGGCTCTCGCAGGCCAGATAAAATGAAGTGGTGGCCTGGATTTGGCCTGTGGGCCTTGAGTTTGACACATGTGGCATATACAGTTTGACTGGTAATAAATTAGTAGTATATAACATCCTCTATTTAAAGTTCCAGAATCCAGGTTGGATCTATTGGCGCTAATTTACTGTATTTAGACTGGTGCTTTTATTTGTGTAACAATAAGAACATGTGACTGTGCTGTCGGTATCGTCTGAGTGGCAGATGATGAGTGATCATTTGGTTTCACTTTGCAGTTTGACCTCTTCGATGTCACTGCTTCCTCCATAATGGGCCTTTTAAGCTTTGGTATTCTGCATTATAGTGCCCATTAATGCTCTGTGTGTCCACAAGCAGCTCTTATAATCAGCATGGCGCTGTCAAAACAGGTCTTTTCAGCAAATAGCATCCATTTATTTGCACTGTATCTAATGAGTTGGCCTGATGTAAACATTTATCATTCCTTTTCCTGTTTGTTTTTTCCCCGTCTCCTTCACCCTCCCTCCTATGTCAGTATCCTGGGGATGCATCTGTTTGGCTGCAGGTTTGGGTCAGAGAGGGATGGAGACACACTGCCAGACAGGAAGAACTTTGACTCGCTCTTGTGGGCCATAGTCACTGTATTCCAGGTAAGAATAGATCTCATTCCCTTCACAAACTCTCTTTAACAAACATGTTTTGCTAAGTTATGCTCAGTTTAGACCCAGTTTTATACTTTCCTGTCATTTGCACTATCTAACATCTTGTATATTAAACTTTTATGATCAAACCTGCCCCAGTTTAAAGGCTCAGAAGACAACTTCCTCTTGAATAAATAAAATATATGAAGTGAAAATTTCTCCCTCATTATTCCATTTCCCTCCTCACGAGGCTTATCTATCTCCCCATTTTTTCTCCGTTCATCTATTTTTCACTTCCAGGTGTTACATAGGTTAGGTAGGTGCTCTTCCTACATCATACCCCTTAGACTCATGAATCAAAGTGTCTGTGGGATCCAGAGTGGGTTTTAATATAGTAACCATTTATAATTCAGTGAAACACCTGATCAGCTGTTATGTAAAAGTGTCACCGTGTGTCTTTGTGCAGAACATTGTCCACGTCTGTCCCGTGAAGTTTGCTGGTGTTTTACTTTTGGATCTCAATGCACAGAAGTGTCGTTTCCTTTTTTCTTTTTTTTTTTAAATCAACACAGCCTCTGATGTTAATTAATTTTTTTTGACAAGGGACATTAGTCATCATATCAACAAATGTAAACGCTCAGGAGTTGGCTGAAAGGCTAGTTTTCACTGGCAGTCCCTTTGCCAGGTGTTAAAAGGCATTCTAAAATAAATAAAAGCAGTAATACAATAAAACATTTAAGCCAATGAGTAAAACGATACGTAACATGCAGTTAAATGTCCTTAAAAGACAAGAGTTCACGGACACAATTAAATAATGGGAGTGTTGATGTGCATGTTTGGGTGTCTACAAACTATTTCTTGGCATTAAATTTAAATGAATGACATCATAGAGAATCTCTAATTGACTAAATTCCACTGGTGAGACGCCCTGAAGGGAAAAACTGGATTGTGCAGTCAAAGTTCATGAAACCAAATCTTTAAAAACTAATCTTTTTATTTTGTGAAGATATGACACTGGATTATATCTGAGAGGTTTCTTGTCTGAGGTTTTGAGTGCTTGTTTGTGTAACGACTCTCAAGGTTTGTGGGATGTGTAGTTTTAGATATTTATGTTGGATCAACCTTCCTTATGGTGAGAGATTGGAGCTTGTTAGTTACGATGTTTCAGAAACCTCAATAGTAGCACATCATTTCAAGGATTCCTTTTTTTGCCCTAAAGGATCTTTTCCAAAGTAACAATTTCTTACAGTTTTAATGGTAAAACAGCCCAATCAAACCCCCAAACTTTTACACTTTTTACACTTTCTGTACACATACAAAGTTACAATTACCTCAGTTTGCCTGTGGAGATCCTATCTACTCTGCACTATCACTAGCCTCATCTCAGAGGCTTAAAATCCCAATTTATTTCCACATAGGTCGATTACTGACATTAAATGCCACATTGCTGATGTTGTTTTGGTCCCTAATGAAGGTTTACACTCCTCACCATCAAACTTCAGTATTGTTTTAACTCTGGAATGTTCCTTTAATTTTATATGCAGAACATAAACATCTAATCTATAATTGAGACTCTTTTAAAAGGTTCTTATTTTGAAATGGAAACATAAAAGCCAGCAGGAGATGGTGTATAAATCTGCCACCGTCATCGCTGGAAACTTCACATGTACCTTACAGAAATGGAAAAGTTGACTTGTGCAACAGTGGAACAGACAATCATCAATCAGGGGCTATTACAAGCTAAAATAGTTGCTCATCGATGATGTGTATTTTCCAGTGAGCGCTTTCTCTGTGCTTTCCCCAGATCCTGACCCAGGAGGACTGGAACAAGGTGCTCTATAACGGCATGGCCTCCACCTCCCCTGTGGCTGCGCTGTACTTCATTGCACTCATGACCTTCGGCAACTATGTCCTCTTCAACTTGCTGGTAGCCATCTTGGTTGAGGGCTTCCAGACAGAGGTAAAATAGAGCATTTACAAAATGAACACGTCAGTTTAATTCTCATTTCTCTCAAAAGCATGCAAAAGAAACAAAATTAGACTTTGAAGCCACCTCTTTTCCCAATCTTTTTAACATAAGCTCACTATTACACTAATGGATGCTTGCTTGTACCCACACATACATAACAAATTTATGAAAAGTGTGGGCCTTTATGTTTTCTTGCACTCTTTGCAGCAGGTTGTGTGAGGACTTGACAATATTCTAGCTGCAGCCTTACATATTTCCTCTCCCCTTCATCTTTATCTCCCTCATGCTTTTAGTCTCTTCACCTCCCACTCTTTCCCACTATCTCCACAGTCATCCTCATTATGCTTCTGCTTATTTGCCAATGCCATAAAGCGCAGTACATCATAAGAAAAGTATGTCTGCTAGACCAGACTGCACATCAGCCAACATCAACGAAATCCCCCGTTTCATCCATCTTATGCTCTTACATGTTTTTTTCATCTCCCCTAACCTTAACCCTCCTTTGTAGACATCTTAATGTCAGAAAAACAAATCTAATATGTCATTCTCTGCTACATTCTGCTTTTGATTCTTCTAAGAAGCTTGGGGGGGGGGGCAATATAAAGAAAGAGGAAGAAAGTGGACTCGTGTTTACCGTTGTTTAGAGACGGGCAGCTTGGGAAAACTATTTCCAATGAGCATTTCCAGGGCCTGAAGGAAAAAAAAAGAAGTTGAAACTCATTAAGAGACCTCTCTTCAGTTTCCTGGCAGTTAATTTGATACTGAGCAACTGAGAGAAAAGAACAGAGGATGAAATGAGAGAGTAAATCACCGAGGTATAGAGTCTTTTTCTTTCTGTCAACTTGAATCCCCATCTCCTTCATTCCTTTAAGAGGTGACACCACCTGTGCTTTGATCTCCGGCAGTCTTTTAGCTTTTTGGATGAGAGGACAGAGAATAGATGAGGTGTGGCCAAAGAAAAGGTTGACAGCCTCGTAAAATATGGATTATTTTGAATGGGATTCTCCTGGTATTGAGCTTATCTGCTGCAGAAATATCAAGTGTGCGATGATGGGGAGTGCAGTCGTGAAAAATTGGGCCCTAAAAGACTATATGGAGGCAAAGTGGAAAACAAATGGATATATGTTAACCCCTTAAATACATTATATATATATATATATATATATGCATGCTATGCTGTTAATTTACTTTCCAGCACTTCACAGCCAGCATTTGAATCTGAGGGCCATCTAATGGGCTGAAAACTGAGGTCCCCTATGGTATCGTCACTCTCTTGGGTTTGCTATGCGATTGGTGCAAGTAGGGCCGAGATATGACTCCCATTTTGGGCCCATTCTCCTTCACCACCCATGTACCTGAGTATCACTATTATGAGCAATTCACATGGAGCCAAAATGGAATTATCATATATGCATATTGGACTCCAATTTTTACCTCAGTTGGACAAATGTTGGCCTGGAGAAAGCACACTTGATTTCAGTTGGGCATCAGTTTTCCAGTAGGTAAAGGAAGTTTCCCCAACAATCAGAAAACCTTTTCGGAAACCAGTCCCCATACCTATTTGTCATCAAGAAAACCATTGTTTGAATCACCAGTATTCACAGACATTCTGTGCCCTTGTGTTGTAGATTATCAGAGGAGAGAAACCTTTTCCTACTAATTGAATGTCACAGTTTTGGGTCAGAACCCAAATGCAAGGGATCAGGAGGCAACAGGTTACAACAGTAGTCCTTTATTGTAGAAAGATGATTCACTCCCAAAGAAACAGAAAAAGACAGAACACAGGAGAACCAGGACAAAACCATTCCTAAAACCAGATGAAAAAAAAAACAAAGCCAGGGCAAAAGAGTATGGACCAGTGAGGGGAGAGGGAAGGACAAGACAATAATAGACACTGGGGCTAACAAGACAGGAGACCAGGAAAGTCAAACAGAATATAATAGGACAAAGACAGACCTTCAAAGTAAAACAGGAAGTGAAATTATTAACCTAAAGTGACAGAGACTCAAGACCAAAACCAACCAACCAACTGTGTAAAGTCCTATTCAAAAGCAATATAAGCTAGTTATGATTTTGGTTCAGCCGCAGAGTTTTATGGTACTGAGAAAGTTCTTCATGCTATTCCAGAAATTCAAAGAATTTTTGGTCCAAACTTGGCAAATATCTAAGTTTACTCTGGTCCACATTTAGCTTTGACTGACGGCATCAACTCAAGGTGAGTGCAGCTTCCTAAACCTGGTCCTCTGGGCCGTCTTAGCACACCTGACCTTTACAACACTTGCCGTATCTCAGGTCAAAACTATCTCATGGCATTTGGGCCACATTTGGCTCAAAGAAAATATTCCAAAATCCAACATCGGTCCAATTAATGAACTTTGTGACATATAGCATTTGCCAGTCCTGTAAGTAGATCAGTCCCAAATCTAACTGCCTTCTGAATTTGCTGTTGATAGTACCTGATCCTGATGAAGTTGGTTCTGTCCATGGATCATTAACTCATTTAACTTTTATCTAAATCATTTATCATAAAACAAAGCAGGTAATCTTTGAAATGCTGAGGTCATGATGCAACTATCTTCTTCAGTTGTCAACAGTGGGGTGGTATAGCTCCAACTAGAGCTCGAAAAGAACTTAGATGGTGCTAAAAACAAATAAACAAATACACTTTTAAAGCCACATCAGAATGTTTAGGATAACAATAGATGGTGGCTTCTTTTTATAAATCCACGCATAATTATTAGCGTGCTTGGCTCGAACCACAGACTATAAAGTACGTGGCAAATGGAAAACAGTGGAAAAATAGCAACTTCAGCAGCTATAGATCCAGTTTGTTTGTCTTCGAGCTGTTAGCTGCTGGACGTGTGCGTGGACAGGTTGCTTCCCCTCGTGATGCTTGACTCCATGTGGTAATGCTGCACAGTCATTACTGTCTGTTTGTCCTGGCACAAATATACATGAGAGAATGCAGTTTTCAGTTTGACTTCAAAGCATTTTGTGATTGAGTTAAAGGTGAAAAGCTTCGTCTGAGACCCGCCAGGTGTCTTTCCCCCTCTGCCCTCTTGTGTTATCACAGAGCTGTTGTTGGCTTAATTCCCCGTCTCCTATTTTTTTTCTTTTTACATCTTTACATCCTTTTTTGCAAACACCAAGTTTATTTTTAGTCAGCCAAACTTTCCTTGCGTCATGGTTGCTAGGTAACGGCTGCTTGAATGACGTGGGCCAAGCCAGCAGAGATATACGACTGTGGGTGCCAAGACACCGCACACGCACGGCACACAAAGTCACCCACAGAAAACTGCGCCACCTTTAATGTCAATATTGTTGTGAAAATAAAAGGCAGAGGGGGGAATTTATATTTGCCTGCTTTTGATTTAACTCCATCTTTCATCCCATGAATCTCCCACATGCTCTCTCTCCCCCCCTCATACTTCTTTTATCTACCTTTTTTTTTTTCACTACGCCCCTTTGTCAGGCTGTGACAGTACGTCCATGAGACAGAATCCAATATCCACTGCAGAGAGTGCAACCAGACCGACTTGTCTCTTTATGGAGAGCATTTAACAGAAGAGAGACAAAAGTTGTTCTTCCTTTTTATTGCATCTCTCACAGGGGTAATAAACAGACATTTTACACCAAGGCACTCCCATGCAGTGTGTTTGTGAGATGCAGAAGAATGCTTCCATGCTGAGCGCAATGTGCCCTGAATGATGTGTAGCTGCACTGCACAGTCATTAAATGTATATATGTATATATGTAAATATATATATATTAGACTCATTGTCACATCTGCTTCTGAACAAATGATAATCACTATCATAGAAAGCATCAATGGATCACCTGGAAGGTAAAACATGGTTGTTTCACCTCTTCTCTATGCTGTCCTGACTTCTCATGCTTTTCAAGTTGCTGAAGTGGACATGACAGCACATTCTGATCCAGGACGGTTGCTTTGATGTGTTCATGTTCTGCTGCATGGTGAAGTCCAAATGTTCCAACAGGCTGGATCGTCTTTAACTTTCTCCTTCTGCTCTTGTCTATTGCTGTGGTTCTACCTCTCACCTCTGTGCCTCCTCTCCTGTGTGCGCCTCCCTCTTCTGTCCGGCTGCTCCGAACACTTCCACTAATAGGAAATATCCAAGCGGGAGGACTTGCATGCCCAGCTGAGCCTTATTCAGCTGCCTGTAGACTCAGGGGTATGTACAGCAATGCAGCTCTGCCTTCCCTCTCTCCATTTAATTGACTAACCATCCTCCCCCATGTCCACCTCAGCTTTTCCCTTTTCGCTCCATGTCCTCATCCTTCCCTACAGAGACTTTGCAGTGATGCCATAGACCTACAGCTTGGAGCTGCATCACAGGCATACTGCTCATTAAAGGCAGAATGATGAATGACAATGTGAAAAGATTTTGCATATTTAATTTGACAGCCTGATATTTTGTCATGGATATCATTGAATCGACTGGGCTGCAGGCTAAATCTGTTTCAGTCAAAAACAAGAATGAGTTTGAGATAAATTTGACACGAAATTATGATTAAGTGAAAAGGTTTGAAACACTAATTGCTGAACTTTCAGGAACAAAACTAAGTTTTTGTAGACACGGCCCAACCCCAGCATTCATGAGGGCTGCATTTGAGCTGAAAGTGGCCTGCAAAATGGGTCCAGTGTGGGTTTGTCTGCAGGTTCCATGGTGGTCCTACATGTATTTGCCCAGATGGACTCTGACTTGGATCTGTCTGGTTTTTCACTGGGGTGGGATTAATTTTCAAATTTTGGGACCCTTATAATTTGACCCTATTTTAAAAATCCCATGCTCTCTTGTATTCTTTCTGGAGTCATGCATTGGCCCACCCGGGCTTTCCATTAGGGCTCATAATACTGAAACCATGTGGGCCCCGTGCCATAGGGTCCACATTGACATGCTAACTGGGGATACAAGCTAGCAAATTTGGAATAAGTCTGGTATATTTGCTGACAGCTGTACATGAACCAAAAATATGATCAGATAAAATTAAACTCTGCAAGTAAAATATTGACATTTTAGTATACCAAGTTACTGCAGTTAGAATTAGACTGTCTGCTAACAGTACGCCTGAGCACGGTCTTTACTTTTATCTGATGAGCCACAAAATTAGGTTTGGGACTTTTTAGGTGAAGTCCAAGAAGTCCAGTTGCCTACACAAGTGAATTGCAGTGCATCATTGTGGATTTAGAGAGAGGAATTGTACTGCATGAGTGAGTCTGGAGTGGCAGAAAACTATTAAACTGAGGTATAGGGCATGTATAAGGGCAGCATGACAGCAGTGAGGTGCCCAGTAGGAGTTATGGAGTGGTTTTAGGTGAAAGTGGGACTGCATCACATATCACCCCTGAGCCTTTTCTCTTATTTTTTGTTTGCTATGGCGATGCATAGGTTAACAGATGAAAGTTTTTATGGATACATACCAAGGAGGAGAAATCAAGGTTAGTGGCAGCAAGTGAGAATACATGGTGCGTAAATGACAGCAAAAACAGTCAGAATGGTGAGAATGCAAGCAGTAGAAGGTGAAGAAAGTGTCAGTTTAAACACTTGAGTTTACCTGTGGAGCGCAATGACAGTGATTCAGAAATGTGATTTATCGTGGCAACACCCAAAGAAAAAAGCCTAAAGAAAAACAAGAAGAAGTGAAAAGTAGTGGTAAACAATCAAAGGCTGTTCCTGAGTAAGTACTTGGACGGTTGGCCCTCTTTTATATCCAACTAAAAAAAGTATTTTATTATAAAAGTGTTATTTATAAAAGTTTAAGTTTGACTTATTTGGAGTTTCAGAATTAAAAACAGTTCTAATTATAAGATACTGATATTGAACTATAACTGGTTCCATCAATGAGTACAGAGCCAGAAGCAAAATGGCTCCCATATGGCTGCTAGATGATGTGTAACATCATCTGCAAGTCCTCCACCCTACTTCCTGCATGAAACCTTTGCTTCTGAGACTAACTGAGGAACAGTGGTGATCCAAGCTCAGAAGAGACAACAAAGTGGCA
>JBAMYA010026918.1:0-16279 GCA_037176975.1 Arrhamphus sclerolepis | reverse complement strand
ACACATTTCAATATATTTACCAGCAGTCTGCTGGCTGTGGGCCAAGACACAGTGTAATGCTCACAAAGCCATCACATCTAAATTCAATTCATGAAAGATGATATTTGCGACTTTCAGGAACAACAAAGTAAAACAAAGCCATTCAGACAACATTTTATATTAAAATGCTTCCTAAAGACATCAAGGGGAATAACAAAGATATAAGAGGAAGCAGAAAGAACATGCTCAAACTGAAATGAGACTAATAGTGTGGTGTGTCGTTTCCAACTCTACATTCCTTTGCTACATGCCATTCTGTATTGGAGGAAACATTGAATATTGAAATTATTTGAGTATGAACTTAAAAAATACAGAGCTGGAAGAATTTCCAGCTTACCATTGTTGTTTTCCAACATAAGAAAGCTGACTCAAAGCCTGCGTAACATTTGATAGTATAATACAGCATTCTGTATGAAGCATAGGAGGTCGAACGTAGTAATACTTAAAATTGCAACCAACTGAATATGCTGCAGATAGTGTCCAACTATGGTGATATTAAAAACTGCCAAAATGCATTTGAATTCAATAGAACTTTGTATTTATTGCATTAGAACTTAGAATAACATTACATTTGAACATAGTGATGATTAAAATTGAACTTGACATTAGATAACTTTAGTGTTAAATCATTAATGAAAAGCCCACATTTTAAACACCTTCATGATTCTGATTGATCATCCATCCATTAATTATTTATACCCTTTTATTCCTTTGCAGCATCACAGGATCTACTGGAGCCTGTTCCAGCAGTTTTTGTGAAAGACAGAGGTACAGGTGTACAGATCACCAGTCCATCACCGGGCCTCATGGAGACAAACAAACATGCACACTCACACTAAATCCCATGGGAAACTTAGAATCACCACTTAACCTGATATGGATGCTTTTGAACTGTGGGAGGAGGCTGGATTACCCAGTGAAAACCGCTACAAGCATGGGGAGAACTATCAGCTGAACGGCCCCTGCCAGGATTTGAAACAGGAACCTTCTGTGAGCTGCTTGTGAGATAAAAGTGCCTTGAGTGGCGCCTTGGTGCTGACTACCAAGCCACCATCCTGACTGATAATCAAGAAGTAAAATGTAAAGCTACCGCTCTGATGTTTTACTGATGATAATAATAATAATAATACATTTTATTTCAAGTGCCTTTCAGGTCACTCAAGGACACTTTGTGGGGGACACCAAAGAGAAGTGAATTACAATAGTCAAGACAGGAGGTGACGAGGCTGTGAACCAGGATGGCGGCGGTGTGGGGGGTGAGACAGGGGCTGAGGCGATTATGTTACGTAGGTGGAAGTACGCAGACCGGGTAATGTTATTGATATGAGCAGTTGTCGAGGATGACACCCAGACTCCTAACCTGAGGGGAGGGGCAAACTGTGGAACTGTGAATTGTCAGAGAAAAACTGTCAATTTTGGAAAGAGTGGCTTTGGTGCCAGTAAGAAGAAGTTCGGTTTTATTGCCATTAAGGTTGAGGAAATTTGAGGCGAACCACGCAATATAAACCAATCAGAAGCAACGTAAGGCGAACCACGCAATATAAACCAATCAGAAGCAACGTAAGGTGGGTCTTGGAATTGTAACTCTTTCACACACAACAGCGCCGACCTTTAAAACGCACTCGACACGGTTGCTTATGAAAATATAGAATATCAAAAGAATATCAAAATAGTAATATAAACAGTATAAAAACAGTATATACATTTTGTTTTCATAATTTACATCATTGCACATTTTGAGATATTGAAGTGGTTGATATTGCACATGAATATTGTCTATTGCACATTTATTAATTAAACTTCTGGGAGCTCTGCTGATTGTGGAGTCTGACAGCTGCAGGAAGGAAGGACCTGCGATAATGCTGCGACATGCTTCACACACTTTGTGTGAAGCAGTCTGTCACTGAAGGAGCTCTCCAGTGCTTTTAAAGTGTCCTGTAGGGCGTGGAAGTCTCTCTCCATCTTGATGTCAGCTTAGCCATTCTCCTCCTTTCTCCCACCACCTCCACTGGGTCAAGGGGGCATCCCAGGACAGAGCTGGCCTTCCTGTCAGTCGTCAAGATGCTGCTCCACCAGCAGACCTCTGTAAAAGATGGCTGATGCCACCACAGAATCATAGAAGGTCTTCAGGAGTTCCCCCTGCACTCAACAGACCTCAGTCTCCTGAGCAGATAGAGTCTCTGACCTTTCCTGTAAAGTACAGTTGTGTTGTGAGTCCAGGCTAGTTTATTGTTCAGTTGCTGTTTTGGAGCTAGCATCTAGTGGTCAGTGGAAGAACTGCAATAAAAAGCACTTCATGGAAGGGCTTCAACCTGGAAGTTGCCGCTTGATGTCGATTTGTGTTGTATCCCAGAATCCATTCTGCATCAACCAACAGCAGTAATAGCAGAGGAGAAAGGAGTAAATTAGAACATTATAACTTTGCTGTTGTGCAACAGAATTTAGTCTGAAGATTTTTTCATTCATATAGTTATTCTGACTTCAAATTTGTGGATCTTTCTCAGGTTAAATACAGATGTTCGTGCATACATGTTAGCCTGTTAGCTAAGCTCTGATTTTTCAAGTACACCGCTGTTCCAAATGCAGAAAGTGCAAACTGCTTCCTCCCGTTCATACTGGGCATGTACATTTGTCCAGACTTTGCATGAATGGAATTGACAAACGGTCTTGGTTTATCGAATAAAGACATGATCTTCCAAGATGACGCTATATGGGCACCTCTGCCCTCTCTTTTCCTATTTCTGTTTTTTTTTCTATAGTTTTTTTTGTAGTGTTTTTATTTAATTGGGTCAAATCTTGTTGCAACTCCACATGCAGTGAGACTACTTTTATTACTTTTGTGTCTTGCTGTCAGTGCTTTTTGAGCGTTTTGAGAGTACGCTGGGGGATCCCCCTCAACTTCAGCCATGGTTCTGGTAGCTGTTAGCTCTGTGCAACCCTGCATTTCACTCAGACTATTCCAGGGGAGATATGGTGGAAAAGAAGAGGCTGCAGAGCAAGACAAAAGTTCCCAGAGAGGAAACAGAGCTGCAGACCATACTTCCTCTCCATTATTATGGAAACATCTCTCCCTTCCCCGGTAAAATTGATAAGCTCACGCCACTGATCTGGCTGCAGGGAAGTACAGGGAGTGCAGCCTCATGTATTTTATGTACCGCTGGCTGAACAAACTGACACCAGATTCTGTGGTTGCCCTGGATGGATTTAAACTTATGTGGGCGGACAGGACGTATGGTGGAGAATTGCAGAAAGAGGAAAGGCGGGGGTCTTGCAGTGTTTATTCATCAGAGGTGGTGCAACCCAGCTCATATCTCAGTGAGGGATCGATTCTGCACCAAAGACACTGAATTGTTTGCTGTTGGCATTTGGACTTATTCAACCCTGAGGTATTTTTTCTATGTTATTGTGTTTAATGTGGACATACCTCCTGCAGCTGTGTGTGAGCTGCGTCACAGCACATTGACTCACATGCAGACAACACCCGCAAGCCCTCCTGCTTATCTACAGGAGCTTTAATTATGCCTCGCTCTTTTCCATTCTTGCTACTTTCATCCAGTTTGTGAAGTGCCACACCAGGGGAAACAAGAAACTGGACTTACTGTATGCTAATGTCAGATGCATACACCTCCAGCTCCCTCCCCCTGCTTGCTCGCTCTGATTACAGCCTTGTACATCTGTCCATGGGTGAGGAGAAACCCTGCACAGAGGCAAGTGGCAACCATCCCACTTCTGGACTGAAGCCGTTTCAGGTTGTACGTTTTGTTGCAGTTCCTCCACTGACCACCAGGTGCTGGCTTCAAAGCAGAGCAAAAACCCCTTGACTCCCATGTTAAAATGGCCAACTGTGCAGCAGAATTAAACATATTTACAGCCTTACTGGCACAAAAATCAGTTTTTGTCTTGGTAGTTAGAGTTTACATCCATGACAGCTGTACCAGGGGTGAATGTTTTTGTGCCACACCAGATAAATTTCTATTAAGCAATAAAACTGACCAATCAGATGTCCGGACTCATTCGCCATGCTTGAATGAGAGATAGCCATTGGCTCTGCTGTTGGCTTCACAGCTTTGTCCCGCCTCTTTAGTCCACTAATCCACATTGGCAGTAATAACATCAGACGGTGCCAGCTGGAGGTCACTAAAATTAACACTGAGTCGGTGTGTAACAATGCAAATGTCAGACTCCGTAATTTTCTCTGGACCCCCTACCTAATGTGACCAGTGATGACATGTACAGTCATACATTATCATTTAGTCATTGGTTTACATGATGGTGTCCAGCAGTTGATGTGGACCTAGTAAATAATTGGCACATGTTGGATGGAGCAGCTCTTTATCCAGTAATCTGACCAAATTTAATGATAATCCTGAACTCTGACAATCTAGGTACCAGTTCCAGGAGGCAGAGTTATGATCCTCAACTCTTCTCTGTGCTTCAGTTTCAGCACCCACCCACTACCCCATTAGTGCTGTGTCTGTTCCCAGACCATCAAAAAAAAAAAAAGTAATTATGGAAAACGATGTGACTCCCTCCAATTTAATTCAACTTTAAATCAGTAACTTGGTGATTAAATGCATTTTGTTAAACATTAGATCTCTTTCCTCTAAAGCTTTTTTGGTAAATGATTTGATCTCTGATCACCAGTTTGACCTTCTCTGTCTTACAGAAACTTGGCTGCAGCAAAATGATTATATTAGTCTGAATGAATCGGCTCCACCTACTCACATTTATTATCATATTCCTAGAAGCACAGACTGAGGGGGCTGAGTAGGTGTAGTTTATAATTCTAGTTTATCATTAAACTTTAGGCCAAAATGTAGTTTTACCTCATTTGAAAACCCGGTCTTAAGTCTGTATATGCCAGGCTCCAAGTCACCAGCATCAGTTCTCCTGGTTATTGTGTACCGTCCTATCATATCTGTCATATCATAGTTTATTTCAACATTCATGTGGATGTAGAGAGTGACAGCCTGCTTTATGTCTATGCTGGACTGTTTCAGCTCTACTATGAACTGGCATATAACATCAAACTTCACATCACCACACACTCATTTACACCCATCATACTACACTGCACCAACACCGATACATTATCAAAAAACACAGACTACAGCCACTGTCTTTGTCTGTCTTATCGGGCTCCACTGTTGGTGTGTTTTAGCTCTCTGACAGAATCATGTTGAAATAAAGATTGTTAGATCCGACTGTCAAGAGGGCTGAAGGACACATTCATCCACACTCTCACCTGTGCATAGGAAAGCTAAAAATGCTGCAAGACCAAATTGCATATAAAAGGAAAAGGTTCTTGGCACTAACGCACGACAGATATTCAGACACAAAAATAATAAATAAATGAATAAAATGAGGATCTTGAAAACTATTTCGTGACCCCCGCCTCAGTGTCTTGTGACCCCCACTTTGGAAGCCCCTGATGTAACACTTTACAGGGACTGGTTTGGATCCTCCTCCAACATTAAGAAAGTCCAGCAAACTTTCTGCTGGACTCCGAAGGTTCAGACTGCCTCACTGAGGCTCAGTTAACTTGTCTTAAGTTTGTCCTAAGGATGAAAAATGTATTTTTCTTCACTCCGGACTCTTTCTCCAGTCCTGGAAAGTTTCAAGAAGGCTTCACTCAGCAGCTGACACTCAAACAAGGAGCTATTGACTACATCAGCAAGACAACCGTGACCTGCAAGTACTAAACTATAAACTAATACAGTCAGTTAACAAGTGGCTAAATAAACTGAATGATAAGAATGTTATGTAAACAATATTTTGATCAATAACCTCAAGCTAAGTTTCACATTATACGTCAGAAAATATGCCGACTACCATAGCAAGATTAAAAAGGTCAAACTCAGACCGATTATGGCAGAGGTAAAGCGTTCTGCCCATTTCTGTTGGGGTGAAAGCGCTGTTCTGCCCGTGGTTGGCTTCCTGGACTAACTTAACAGCGCTGCATCTCTTCTTTGTATCCAGCATGTGCTTGGATCCTTTGGGCACCTGGTTGATACCTGTTGTTGGCCCAGATTATGTTTTCCAGCCCCAAAGCCCTGCTCTCCTCGTCCATGCTGTTGGGGAAGGAGCCTCCACCATCTGTCTTGGGCTCCCTGAACAGCTAATGTCAGTCTTTGTGGCTCCTGCCAAGTTGGGGTTGTTGAATGCTAGCTCTCTAGCGAAGAAAGTTTTTGTCATTAAGGATTTCTTTATGCCCAAAAGACTGGATTTTTTTCTGTGAGACGTGTCTGATTATTGGTGAGTCCAGTGTTATCTCTGAACTTCTACCTCAGGATTGGTGCTGTTTTAAATCTCCACAGGCATCAGACAAAGATGAAGAATACGTTTTTTTAGTAATAACTACCAACTTAGCTGTGAGCGTCATCGTCGTTCACCAGAGTTTATTGAACTAAGTCATCAATCATACAATCATAAATATGCTCCAATAAACTCCAATAACGTCTTCCAGCGACTCCATGGAGGTGTCGTTTCATTGTAAACCAACCAATTGGTGTATGCTCATTCATCAACCAATCAGAGCTACTTGATTAATAATGGAGACATCAAAACAGCTTTTTCTCATGACAGACTCATTGACAGGGTGGTAAAAATGCACATAGGTCGGTAAAAACAACATTACACACCCTATTTAGAGGTCCCAGAAAACAAATTTAAATCAGCCAATTAATGCAGTTTATGGGACCTTTAATTTGAGGAGGGGTATTTTTTTTCTTCTTCTTTTTGTAAGTTATTTATAATCTTAATTTTGATCATAGAAATGCAAAATTCGTAAAAAAAAAACAAAAACAAAACACTATCAGCGTAGATACGTGGAGCCTGTGACCAGCTCACAGCCAACTCCGGTTGCAGTGAGCCTCCTGTAGAAGGATGTGCAGGACTAGTTATATGTGTTTTTTTTGTTAAATGTTTTTTGGAAACTGGTATAATATATTTTTAAAATTTTCCAGTTTCAGGATAAATGTTTTTAGAATTTAAAGTTTTGAAAATTCTTTGAGCTCTATTTTTGTAGGTGTGATAAGAAGTTAAATTGAACATTGCTTTTTGCTCAGCTGTGTTTATATAGTTTGTAAAATTTGAAGAAAAAAGCACTTTAATCAGATTGTTTAGGTTGTGCTGAAAAAAGGATATATGACACTCTATATTGGACATTATCATTGCCTCTGTATATTCATTTTAAGATAGTAATGGAAAAAAGTTGCCAGAATGCACGGAGGTCTAACGGTTAAACAACGTGCTTCTACTCCAGTGACCACTCCCTAAATGGTCAAATATGTACAGTTGTGTAAACACTCCATTGACTACGAATGCGTTAGAACACATCCATCTTGAAGACAAGTTTGCTCAGTGTCATAGGTTTCCAGAAATTGTTTTCTTATACGGTCTATGATCGATGCATTTTCCCGTAGAAGCTGAGTGTCCGTTCACTTCAATGGGACTGAATGGAACAGTTTTTTTTCATTGCCTCCAAACTCACAGAACAGAACATTTAGTGGTTGATTCATGATTTTTGTGGTTAATCACCTTTTTAGAGAACAGCGTGGTATGCAATAAGTACTGAAACACAGACAAACACTTTAGTGATGTGGCATGTGAAGAAGAGCCAGCTCCAAGAGATGATGCTTAGTAGAAAATCAGAAAAGCCAAATCCTGTTGAGTGAGACGATGTGAACCATGACACACAAGGACATAGCATCACACCATTATGTGAAAGCAGAGAAGGGGCGACGTGCTTCTGTGTGACGTAGGCGTGGTCCAGGTGCAGAGAGTGAGACAGAGGGCCAAGTGGAGGAGGCACCACAGATGTCTGCTGTATGGAGGCTCTTTGATGAAAGAACTACGGGAGTTGCTGCAAGGAGAAATCCTCCAGCTGATGCTGAAATGGAGGTGAGATCGTATCCTGAAGAACCCCTCATCCAAACAGCAGAGGACCCACTGTGCTGGTGGAAAGCCAAAGCCTCAGTTTACCCACACCTGGTGAAGGTGATGGAGGGGAAGCTGTGCATTGTGGGTATACTGCTCTCTAAACAGGGCAGTTAATAACAGAGAGGAAGAATTGCATCAGTCATCCAAGCTGAGGCATCTGATTCCCTTCAATGCTCACCTGCACTGAAGACTTTTATGCTGTTCATGCTGAGATCCAAAGCTGAAAGCCTTTGCTTCTGTTTTTGGTATTGTTGATTATTTGTTTACAGTGATTTTTTTTCTGTTCAATGTGCCATTAAAAGTTTGAGAAGGACATAAACTATGGCAGTAAAAAGGTGTCTCATAAAAACAGTGAATAAAATCGGGCTCATCACCACACAAAGCATTCATTTCTGCTAAGTTAGTCTAAATACGAGGCTACAAATGAAACTAAATAAAAAGCCATTTGGGAGCCGAAAGAGCCGGCTGTCTGAAAAGAACCAAACGTTCCATCACTGGAAATACCACAAACCAAATATCTCTACTTGTTTGTGAGTGGTTTATATTTGAAAACAACATCATTAAAGCTTGTGCTGGTGTAGAGTGCAGGTGATTGGTGCAAGGGGTCGTTCAACACTGCTTGCAGCTTTAATTTAAAATGTTTTTTTTCTCTCCACTGATGGGATTGTGCAATAGCTGTGCAATAGCTCACACACATAATCCCCACATGCCACAATTTCTAATGTTATTTTGTATGCAGCCTGGATTTTTTTGTTGTATTTGTATCTTTTCTATTTTTATTGCAAAATTAACAGTTTTTCTACTTCATATCTTGTGACCCGTGGGATCAATAGTTCGATCTTATCTTAAAATATCTTGTTTTGATTGAAACAAGAATATTATGACTTCACCAGATGTGAAAATTAATAGAAAATGTGTTATGTTTTCCAGTTAAAATATGAACAGAAAGAATTCTGTGGCAACAAACAGTGTGTTGGAAGTCAGCAAACAAGTATAATTTCCTGTGTCATCACACACACATTGAAAAGGCACAATGTTGGACAAAAAGGTAAGTTAATTACATCAACATAATCTATGTGGAGTAAATAGTTTGAAGACCCAGAGTTGCATTAATGAATTTTGGAGTATAGTTGCTTTGCCACTCATACGTAAGTCTGCTGTTGAAGAGAAGCACGTGCTGATGTGGACTCTGCCTCACATGAAGGAGAGCTGATAAAACATGCAAACAAGACGGCTTTGTTACGTGGCGGCAAGCCGACAAAAGGCAGGGCCCAGATGCAGGTAAGAACTTTTAATGAAAAAAGAACAAAAAAACAATCATCAAAAGCATGACAAAAAAAATGGGTGAGCGCTGGGAAGGCAGCAGTAGTACAGGTGGAGGCCAGAGCTGAGAGTCAGGAAGATTTACTGAAGAACTAGCAGCGTGAAGGTGGAAGGAAGGCTCCTTAAGAGACCAGCTGAATGCAAATGGTTGCAGGTGGGGAAGCTTGCACAGGTGAGGTGATGGGCTCTAGCTTTCCGCCCTGCAGTCTCTGCAGCTGCTCCAGAGTGCCTGAAGAGAAGGCGAAACAAAACATAACCCAACACTGCAAACAGGCTTCTAGAAAAGCTCCACAGTAGTGGCAGTAGCGCTGTCGTTCGGCTAGCGTTGTGTTTGGTATTTAAATCAGTTCACCAGCGTTATTATTGAGGTAGTCTACATGCTGCCATCAGCTGGAGCCCGTGCTGTGTGTGATGTCATCGGCTCTGCTGTTGCTAAGATAAAGACACAACAACCTAACACGTTCTTGATCATCACTGGTGACTTTGGCGATGTCTCTGTTTCTGACACATTTCCAACGTTTCAACAGTTGGACAACTCCACCAGAGAAAATAAAATGGATTTGCTTAATGCAAATGTCAGTGGTGCATACGTCTCCTCTGGGCCAGGCAGACCATAATCTGGTCTCTCTTTCACCTAAAAGCCATCATTCAGAGGCAACCTTTGACCAAAGGAACTGAGAGGATGTGGTCACATGAAGCTGAAAAACTTTGCAGGGACGTTTTGAGATGATATCAGTGCCACGACTGTGTGTGTGACTCACGATATAAACTTGTGTGTGGACACCACCATCCCTGCTGGAACGGTGAAGTGCTTTCCTAATAATAAACCCTGGATCACCAGAGAACCCACAGAGATACTCGTTAAGAAAAGAGAGCCTCCAGGGAGGGAGACAGGAGATCATCGAGGTTGGTACAAAAACACCTGCAAGTCAAGATCAGAGACAACAAGGAGGTGCACAGGAGAAAGCTGGAGAACAAGCTCTCACAGAACAACATAAGAGATGAAAAAGATCACAGGCTTGAAGAAGGAGGAGAATCAGATGGAAATCGAACTGAACACATTTTTCAACAGGTTCAGTTCAGAAACAAGATCAGTCCTCCTCTCCAGCCCCCAGCCAAACACCTCCCATCCTCCCTTGATCCACCGCTTCCCTGTAACATCTCAGCTGCCTAATCTTCCACTTCAGCCACAGATCTTGCTCCTGCTCCGTTATTGTCTCCAACCACATCAGATGCTAGGCCCCCTCCCACCTCCCCCTCCCACCTGTCTGTCTCTTGCTGGCAGGTGAAACGACAGCTGGAGAGACTGAACCAGAACAATGCTGCAGATCCAAGTACCTTCCAGGACCCACTAAAGCTGGCCTACTCAACTGGTGTCCCCCAGGTCGGATACAGCCCATCAAGAAATTTGTACCGTCCCCCAATGGTTGTGGATTTATTACCTATGAATTGTCTCATACATGCAGCTCATATCTGTGGCTAATTGTACATTCTGTCATAAAACAGGACCTGGTAAACACACATTTAAGCCATGGTGACTGAAAAAACATCAAAACATATTCATTATGAATATATATCTCTCAAATATATGTCTGAGCTGGACATGTATATTGAGAAAACAGACAGTTCAACAATGAATGGACATAGAAGTACGTGTTTATTCCTGTTAATACAATTCCTGTGTGCTTGATCTGCAAAAAATGCCTCACCATGTGTAAAAAGTGTAATTTGAGAAGGCGTTTCAACACATCACAAACTAACTTCAGCACTACTTTCCCACCAGGCTCTGCTGCTCGGAGGCTGGAAGATATTTGGGATCACATCTTGTTATGAACAAAGTCGCTCATTGTTCCTGGCCTGTACGGATCAAGAGAGCAACGGCAGCATTGTTACGAATGGCATGGATATCAGGAAAAAAGAAAAAGCCGTTTACAGACTCAGAGACAATCAAGGAGAGTATCCTGGCATCCACTGAAGATGATGAGAAAACTCAGAAAACCAAAGCAACTTCCAGTGTCTGACACGTCAAATATGAGGCGAGTGGAGTCCCTTGCATCAGATGTTTTTGAGACACTTTTGGCCAAACCTCAGAAAGCTGAGGTAATGTCTTCGGCCATGGATCACAACAGACAACAGTGATGTTCTGCAGCTATGCCTCAAGATGCGACTCTCTGATGGAGAATGTTTTCGTGAGGATCTGCTTGGACTACTTCCCCTGGTGGGACTTACCACCAGTGAGATTTTGTTCACCAAAATTGCTTCATTTTTTGAAGAGAACAAGTTGGATTTGGCACCTGTCAACATGTTGGTGACGTAATGGGCACCCTCAGTGGTGGACGGTGGTCAGGGCCTCGCTGCAAGGATGGCAGCCACGGCTCCGCAAATGAGATCACCACACTGCCTCGACCACCAAAGCCTCCTGTGTGCCAAACTCAGCGGTGAGTTAAAAGAGACCATGGACTCTGTCATTGCAATTCTGAACTTTATTTGTTGCACCTCCAGTTTACAGCACTGCCTTTTTCGCAATCTGTTGACTGATATGTCTGCTGAATATATAGACTTTTTCATTCACAGTGACATTAGATGGCTTAGCAAAGCAAACGCATTGAATCGTTCCTGTGAACTAAGAGAGGAGATTGTGGCGTTTCTTTGGTTTTTATATTTGAAAAAAGTGGGCAAGTTTCTGTCACTGATGGGAAATGACAAGTTTAATGCCACTGTTTGCTTTTTGAGTGACATTTTCCATCATTTGAACCAACTCAGTGGAGTTGCAGGGCAGAGATTAGACAGCTGTGGGCCTCGTGGAGAAACTTAATGCTTTTCAAAGAAAACTTACTCTTCTCCACTGATCTTTGTCCTGGGAAGATGCTCCACTTCCCCACATTGAGGAAATCTGGGTTGCAAATTACCGAGGTGATGTCAGGCTTTGAGTCATTGAAAAACGATTTTGCCAGGAGGTTTGATGATTTCAGCATCTCCACTGATGTGAGGAGATCTTTTTTTGTGAATGTTGAGGCAGACTTTGCACTGAAAGGAAAGGAGCTTGTACTTTCATAGGATGAGGGGTAATTACAACTGGAAGTCACTGACGTTCAGTCGTCAGGTGATTTATGACAGTCATTGCAGCAGGTAGGTGTCAGCCAAGAGAAATTCCCTCACCCCAGGTGATCGTGGGTCGTCATTCTCGTACACGAATGCCATTAAAACTAAATGCCTATCCCTCACTGACCGGCAACTGCAACAGTGGTTGTGCATTGGCCAGACAACATACATACCTAAATTTACTGATCTTGCTAACCCCCCCCCAAAAAAATAGCTATTTCTCTTGTTAGATGCAGATGCACGTGCTTCTAATTATAACAACATGATAGTGCATGGGAATTCTGACATGCAAAACATTTCAAACTGTCTTCAATAATCATGCAACCCATTTTAGCACTGCTAATATGTAGCACTCTTTATACAGTGCTCTGCGTACATGAGTACATTTTTAAATAGTGACATTTTAAACATTTTCCAAAATGTTGACAAGACAAAATTTGATATAACATTTAACTTATAACTTGAAAGTAAGTTCAAAAATATAACTTAGCACATTTTTTCAGTTTTCCTCAAATTATGGTGGTGCAAAAATGAGTACACCCCACAACAAAAACTGCTTCATCTAGTACTTTGTATGACCTACCTGATTTTTAATGTCTTCTAGGCATGGAATGAACAATCCATCCATCCATCCATTATCTATACCCACTATGTCCTGTGCAGGGTCACAGGGGTGGAATGAACAAGTTGGTTACATTTTGTAACATCAATCTTCTTCCATTCTTCAACAATGACCTCTTAATGACTGGATGCTGGATGGAGAGTGATGCTCCACTTGTCTTTTCAGAATTCCCCACAGGTGCTGGACTGGGTTCAGATCAGGAGACATACTTGGCCACTGAATCACTTTCATCCTGTTCTTCTTATGTTGGAGAAGTGCACGATGACCAAGGGCACAGAGTGATGGTAGCGTCTTCTCTTTCAGTATAGATCAATAAATCTGTGAATTCTTGATGTCATCAATAAAAGCAGCTCCCCGACACCATTGCTGACAGCATGAAATGGGAAGTGGTTTTCAAACCCTTTTATAGTCACCTGTCTGCTGGACACCTGTGAAATGACTAATTAGATCCACCTGTGATTGTATTCTTGTTAAATTAGACATTTGTAGTCTACAATTTAGCTTTGATCCAGAGATTTTCAGTGGGATCTGAAGAAATGTGTAATCTAAGTTATATTATTGACCTTACGTTCATGTTATAAGTTAAACTTTGTCTTGTCAACATTTTGTAAATTGTTTTCATTAAGATATTGTTTAAAATGTTACTTTTAAAAGGCAACATACTCATTTACCTTGAGCACTGTATAAAGAGTGCTACATATTAGCAGTCCTAAAATGGGTTGCATAATTACTGAAGACAGTTTGAAATGTTCTGCATGTCAGAATTTCCATGCACTATTATGTTGTTATAATTAGAAGCACACTGCACAGTTTCTCTTTGTATGTGCTGGTGGACTTGGCATTGAAGTTGCTTAAATAAGTCAGTTAAAAGAATGAAAATGAAGACAACCATGTGGATCGCCGAGACTTGGTAAAACTGGAAATACATTGCCTTGATAAAGTATTCTAATGTGTTGTTAAAAATCTGCTATGTACCATACAGTGCACTTTGGCTTTGTTTTTGTTGGTGGAGATAAATTTCATGTTGCTTTTCACTTCAAAGAGTGCAACTGTAAATATCTGTGATATGGCTACACCTGATCTAGACTGATTGTTAAGCTGTCTGATTTATGTTCTTGTATGGATTTATGTGCATATGCCGTTCTGCATGTGCAAAATATGGAATATATTGAATATGTTGACACCTTCAGTATGTTGCATTTCCTTTCTTTGTCACCCTGATTACTCATATTTTCTGTTCACAGAATTTGCTTCAGTTTCATGAACTGGTCCAAATTCCAAATTAATTGAATTGCCCTGCACTAAAGTTTGCTTATTGCTGAGTGACATCACACACCTACTTCAACAAACCCACAAGTCGTCTGGACAAAGCAGCAGCACTGTGAGGATCATGCTCTTCAATTTCTCCAGTGCATTTAACACCATCCAGAATGCTTTAAAACATTTGAAGCTCCAGAAGACAGGCAGATGCCTCCACAGTGGCCTGGATTTCTTACTTTGTAACAAACAGACCACAGTTTGTGAGACTGAATAGTTGTGTGTCTGAGCAGGTGGTCAGCAGCACAGGGAACTGGACTCTCATCATTCCTCTTCACTCTGCACATCAGACGTCCAGTACAAGTCAGAGTCCTGTTATATGCAACACAGATGCCATTTAAAAGCAGGCTGTATTTCTTGAGGAAGCTTTAATCCTTCAGTGTTTGCAGAAAGATGATGCGTATCTTCTTCAAGTGTGTTGTGGAGAGTTGCAGTCATCTGTTGGGGGAGCTGCATCAGAGCCAGTGACTTAAAGAAACTGAACCAACTGATACAGAAAGCTGGCTCTGATCTGGAGCCTCAGGAGCTGATGGCACAAAGGAGGATATTTCATAAAATGAAAAAACATCATGGACAACCCTGAGCATCCTCTACAAGACCTAGTAATTCAGCAAAGCATGTTTTCCGTGGGTTCGTCAGATCCACTGCAACACAGACCACTACAGGTGATCCTTCTTGCCCACAGCTACGATCATGTGTAACAACAACTACGGTGACAGTTAATTTCCCTTTGGGAATTCATCAAATATTCTGGAATTGAATTGAATTACTCAAGCCGGACAGGATCAAGAAGTAATTTTAAAGTATTTTGGTATCATGAGTCCACAGCCAAACTGGAAAATGGAGAAAGTTTAGTACTAAAGCTACTTTACTCAGAAATAGACATCCAGCCAATATGATTCCAAAGACTCAACATAGATTCTTCAGTGAGAGAAAAGAAGATCCACAAGTAGGCCTAACAGCTTAATGCTCGAAGATAACACCAGAACTGGTAAACATCTCTCCCTATGGGTCTACCACACAACAGCTAACAAGTAGTGTGTCCAACACCACTTTGGTTCCTCCCTCTAAACTGGTGTGAACACAGTCTGGATTGATAGCAAGCACCAATATTCTCAGACTTCAGAACCGGAGCCAGAACCAGAACCGTGTCTGTCTGAAAGCCCTAACAGAGGGTTGCTACTTGTCCAAATTCTGCTTAAGGCCATAGTGGGAATCTGGAAAAACCCCTGGGAAAATGTTTTGGGACTAATTAAACAAAATTAAGTTACTGAAGAAACCGTAGCTCTCTGAGTGGTGCAAAAAAGGCCACAGCATCTCAGCATCGACGTACTGAATCATCTCAGGGTGAAATACGATGGCGGGAATATCATGATTTATTGCTTCACTGGTTTCTGGTCTGGACCTCTTAGCTAGTAAGTTAACCATAAGTTCACTTCATGGGATGATGTCAGATGATTTGGCCTTCTTTTAACTCTAAAGGTTTATTCATATTTAATGAAAAATGATGGTTTTTTATTGTGTTTTAAACCAGTCTAGTCTGTTTAAAAATAAAAAATTCTGATAAACATGAGGGCAAAGTCAGTAATTCATAATAAATTAAAAAAACTCCTAAAATGTATGTTATGTTCATAGTTTTATGTTTATACACAGATTTAGGTTTTACACATATTTTTTTAAGGAGACCTTCGGCTTAAAGGGCGTAGAATGTTTCCATCATCACCACAGATGTTTTGCAGAGCCCTCTCTGAAAAATTATTTTTAAGCTAATTAATGTGGTACCAAAATTAATGAGAAATCTAGTTCACATTCCAAAACAAACTGGATTCTCTCAAATGAAAATGAAGAGAAGGATTTGAGTATTTATTGATTCATTCCAGACATTTTAAAACCATCATATGAAACATAATACATTCACATACACAACATATATAT
>JBAMYA010026907.1:0-16280 GCA_037176975.1 Arrhamphus sclerolepis | reverse complement strand
GGCTTTATCAAATTAGTTTTGTACCTTGGTCAATGACCACTGGATCCATAAAACCAGCATTCTGGAAATGAAGTTGCTTGAATATGTTATCCGTTTTTTGTTAATTCGTTTCCATTATTTTCTGCTCCACCAGCTTGATACGATGTTTTGGTTGGTCACAATAGTCCCGTTTCTATTTCCTGACATAACCAGTTCTTGCATTTAGCCTGCTGAATTTTTTCAAAGTCACTAATCCTGACTTTGAAAAAAAAAGGTCCTTTTTTCATAGTTAGCAGTCAAAAAGGAAGAAATGGTTCAAAGTTAAGCACTGGCTCTGATTCAGCGCTGGAGTCGCTTTGATGGAAAAGACCCACCAGAGTAACTGGTGTATCGGCAGCTATGTATGTACGGTATTTATCAGAGTTATGGGAAAAGCTTGACGTTAAAAGGTATTGGCATATAAAGGACAGTCTGTCATTTTGCTTTGTTGATTTCATCATCTAAAGGTTCTTCCCTCCCACCTATTACCTCAGTGGGATACAGAGAGCTTTTTCTGTAATGAGGTGCTTAGTGGAGCACATTGTGCTTGAGAGATTTTTACTCTGCTGAGTTACAGGCAGGTTGTAAAATGATAACAGATGTACAGGGTTCTCAAGGTGTAGTGTAATATTTTAAATGTTCATGAACTCCAGGCAGTATGGAATTTTTGTGTATGTGCATATATGCACATACACATGCAACACCTAAAGGGCCACGTCTTTGTTATGTTACATTTTTCCACTGGCTTTGTGTAGTTCATGGAGTCTGATGCCACGTTTACTTAAAAAACTACCCTTTTAAGCGGATTTGTGCAGTCATGCAATTCTTCTGGTTGAAAGTGATCTGGAGAAAGACACTTTAAAAGTAAAAAAAAAGACACATGAGCATGAATCCATGTCTGGATGAGAATGAAAAGTTAAGTATTTATGCAGTAATGTCGGTCAGGGTCTTGTCATGTCTGCTGCTGGTTGCAGTTATTACTATATGGATGGTAATTACTGTCGTAGTTGTGTTGGACTCTTGGTTTTTCAGGCATTTCTACTTCCTCCAGTCCAGAAATATCACTGACCATAGGTGTGACTGTGATCATGTGTGCCTGTTTGCTTCATTTACTGTTTTGTTGAATTGGAGATGCTCTGCTGGCAATAGAAGTGTTGGAAATATTCACAGATTCTATGAATAGAATTTTTTTTTTTTTTACAAATAAATTCAATGCAAGTTAGTCAGTACTGCCTTACAGGTTCCTAATTTGTAGCAGTTTGTGAGTTGTAGGACTGAACTAGCTATCAACAGGGACTTGAATACCAACATTCTGTAATATTTACCAAAAGTCTAAGCAAGGCCGAAAAATTCTGCAAAGGCATGCCCTCACATCCATAAAACCAACATTCTGGAAATGAAAGTGCAAGCCAACGTTGTCCATTTAAGATGTGAAGGTAAACCATGACAGTCAAGCCATAACAACGAGAATAATGTTGTTGTTTACTTGGTGGAACTTCTTCCTTCACCATTTTCATTTTCTTGAAAACTGACCTGAATGAATGATAGCCGCATATTCAAGTCACTTCAACTTTCATCACTCGTTCTAAAATCGGACCGTGACCTAGTGCAGATGTGGAATTGTTGTCGGATTGCTGTTCATTGAAAAGGTTGGATTTTAAACAACTGAACATTTGGCTGCAGTGGCAACACGTCTCTGAAGCTGCTCTTCTTAAACCGTATCAGACTGTGAATGAAAGTATTTCCTGTTGGCTAAAAGAAGTGCCGGCCAGGCAGTCAGCTTCACGATGGACATTTGCACCTCTTACGTGACGTCTGAAGGATACTGGTTCGCTAAACAGAGTTTACCTCGACCCTCGCTCTCCATTGCCTGGAATAGTCTCCAGCCACTCTAAGCCTGGCTCAGATATCATTTTATGGGCTCTGGAGCTTCGACCATAGAAGACCATAAATAATCAAAGCTTTGCTTTCTTTTGGGAGAGTGTGGCATGGACGAGGCAGGTACTTTGTCCTCCCTAGAGCTGCACCGTACGAGGCACCGAAAGAGTGCACAAGCTGAACGAGTGTGCCGTCCACGAGCGCATGTCCGAACGGGTGTGGCTGGCACATGCAAGACTGAATGAGAGCAAGCGAGTTATTAATGAGCGTGCAATGGAAAGTAACTTGTATGCCAGTGAAAAAAACCTTCCTTTTTAAGAATAAATGTGATGGGCAAGGAGGTTAAAAAGTGCTTTCATCTCTTTAACAGCTAAAATTAACTACTTCACTGCAGATAATGTACACGGCTGCTAGAGAGAGTGCTGAATTTTACAATCAGCAGTACTGATACCCAGATTGATAATCGGGTCTTTGGGTTCAGCACTCTCTGACCCTGAGCAGGATGAAATCAGAATGCTAAATAAATGTATATGCCTACCTTTCACAACAGTGCTTTTATTTGATCTTGTGTTGTAAATCCAGACCACACCTTTCTTGGACAGTGGTGCACTTTTGCCCCCTTCCTTAAAACCTTGTTTCCTGCCAGGTTCTGGTACATTTAGTGCAGTTGAAGCCAAGTCTACTGTCCCCTGAACCTCCTGCTGCTGCCGATCAGTCCTCCCCCAGTGGACGTATTGTAAATAAGATTTTCCCAAGTAGGCTGAAATAGTTAAATTAAGCAACTCATAAAAAGTAACACTTTAATAATTAGGCCCTGAGGAATGCCTGACGCACATTATTACTCAAACGTACATTTTTCTGCAGCGTTTTAGAACCTGGCTATCATAAAAGACAGGAGCACACCACGTGGTGGACGTATTAATCAGCTTCTCCTCTGCCTGTTTCAAACAAAACACATCACTCCTTGTGTGGTCAAGACTGCCGACCCCCACCCCTCCCCCCTCCAAGAGGAAAGACCAAACAGAAACCAGTTGTCTGCAGTGGCAAAATTTAAATGCTTTTGAGAGCTGGTCAGCAGTTGCATCACTGTTGTGAAAATTAAATCAGAAATAGGGTTTAGGAATACAGTCTGCTTTGTAGCAGACTGTGTAACAGAGCTTTCCTTTTTTAAATCATTCCTTTATTCCCATAATCCACAGCCTCCTCCTTCCCTCCCTAACGTGAACGTGCTAAACAGGAGCTAATGGATTCCTTATGAGAGGTAATTGTGTAGCTACAGCATAAATGTAGTAGGAGCTTTGGTGTTGTGGCTGATGTGATTAGGGCTTGTTTGAATCCCCTAAAGGGCTTGGCGAGATAAACGTCAATAGCAGCTCACCTCACACAGTTTCAGGCCACAGGTTAACATAAAACGACTTCCCACAGAAGTTCAAATTACAGTGTTTTATATCTGAATTATAGAGCTAAGCAATGCAGTGTTGTGGTCAGGCGTTTTAGGCTCTAAAATGCATATTATTGGAAATGATTGGCCTTTTGGATAAGAGAGTCCCCAGAAAGATACAGTGCCAGTGTCTAGAAGCACTGTATCTTGCAGGTATTTCACTCCTCACTGGTATTTATTGTGTGTGATTTATTCCCTCAGGAGCCAGTTTTATTTCACATAGCTTTCAAGAGTGCAAAATAGGACGAGTTAAATAAACAGATCAGTCATATAGGTGCTCTATTTACGCTCAGGATTCCATCTTGTGTCCTAGGAATAATGAAGTAGTAAAAATAGTAAAGCGTGTGTGGACAGAAAAGAACTGAAAATAAGCAAAAGTCTACTGGATATTTGGCCAGAGTAGTAAGCTTTGCCTTCAGGTCAGACAGCATCTCCTATATTGTTCTTCAGCATTTTGGCAACTAGACTGTCTAATGCCGGGTTCTCACTATATGATTTCAGCCGTCTCAGACAATAGATGCACAATTGTGGGGAAAATTGACAAACGTAGCTCAAAAACGGTAGATCTTGCAGTGAGGCAGAAGCCAAGAGGAAAGATAGAACCGTCCTGTCACCAAAGATGGGCTGTAACAGATATCAGCAGTGTCAGAAATTTGGAGAAATCATCTCAGTGTGTGACATCTTCTCGCAGCTTCCACGATCTCTGTCAGCTAACCAGCCAATAGGAACGCACCATGAGATGATGTCAACATCAGTGCGTCTACACAGCACAGTAGCCTAGCAACAACAGCGCCAGATACAACCAAGAAACGGGAAGAAAATGCAACTCAAATAAAGGAGAAAGACACTACTTTTTCTTGATTTTATTTATTTTATTTTCAAAACACACTAACGCCACTCTGACAACGCTAACTTCAGAGTCATCGGTGCATCAGCACTTTAGCAGCAACCTGCTAATGACGCAGTGACTTTTAGAGCTCGAAAACCCTCGGATTCACTTCTGTTGTAGCCATGATTCAACAAATGTTAAATCGCACAGTGGAACGTCCTGTAAAGTAATTATCTACTGATTTCACGCCGTGAGATGTGACTTGAATTAAGACTGTAAAAATTGTACAGTAAGAATCTGGCATTGGTAGTTTTTTTTTTTTTCCATTTAGCAGCATCTTTGAGAGTTCAGGTTGGCCACAGCACATCTCAAATCCTTAGTAGAAGACCAAAATTATCCAGCTGTTAAAAAACAAATCTGGAACAAAATGTCATTGTAACTGCTTTATAATGTTGGATGACATTGAAGGAGGAAGGAAAGGACGGAGGAGCCATGCAATAATATGAGTTTCCCTGAATTATTGAAAGTGAGCTTTTTCATGCAGTGTCGCACATTTGGCAGCTAGAAAATCATGCCCTACATTGCAGATTCCCCAGCCACCCTGATGCCTCATAAATTAGGCTTTTAGAGGTTAATTGTTTCATCTTTTGAATACGGATTAGGCTGAAATATGTGTTATTTAAATTAGTAGAAGAGCAGCCCATCAGCCTGCATTCACCCTGCTGCTCAAACTTAAGTGTTTACTATTTTTATTTATGTGTTGCTGTTTTCTTTCTTTCTTTCTTTTTTCCCTTTTTTGTCCCCCTTTTTATTTTTCTTACCTAAGAATTTTATTCATGCAACTGTGTGAAGTCATCTTAGTGATCATCAAAAAAGGGCTTGAAATCAGTCTGTGGAGGAAAAGCAGAAAGTCGTGTCGCACAAACGTGGCAGGAGTGAATCAACGTCTCTGTGTGTCCTGAAATACACAGCTCATTCACCGGCTGGGATTTAGCCTAATTAGGATCAGACGAGCAAACTCCGATGTTTCCCACACATGGACTTTTACAGCACGGGCCACCCATGCATATTAACAACCTCCGTTCACGTGTTGACTTTTATTTTATTCTTTAATTTTATGTCATTGTAGAACTGTTGATCCAGTCTCACTCACTCCCAGCAGCTGATCCATCAAAGATTTTTGAATCAGAGCAGGATCAACTACAGGAGGGGGAGCATAGTTGTTTTCAGACCCATTTTCTCCCAAAAAAAAACAAAAACAAAGCCATGTAGCATCAAATGTGGTAGGTTTTTGGACCTTAGACGTAGTTTCCCATTAGCAAGAGGCCTTTGCGTGAGAGAAAAGATGAGAAAGGCATTTTGTCAGATTTAAGTTTCCCTCCAAGGGATTTATGTGTATGGCAGCGCCCCAAATCTGGTACAGACACAAATAAAATCTTATACAATGGGAAATGCTTCTCAAACAATCAAAGAGCTTTTGAAAACATCAATGTCTTTTCTGTTTGCACAGGTTTACACACATTATATAATATATATGTGTGTGTGTGTTTCTGTTTTAATAGACGGATGTGGGGGTTGAAATGTGTTCAACAGGCAAAGCATGACTGGCTCATTAGTGAAGCCACTCATCACATTTGTGTGTGTTTATGTGTCAATTCTGGCTTCAACGCTCTGATATCAGGATATTTCTTGTGAGCTGGATTTTCGCTTTTTCGTGCCCTTGCTTTCTAGCAGCCTTGAATGAATGTCTAACCTCCGTCTGGGCGGCACATTCAGACACGTGCATGCCGGCTTCGATGCTCGCTGGAGTTTAGGAGGCCGGTTAAGCACCTGAAGCTCTTTTACTAGACACACACACACACACACACACAGGCAATATCTCACTTTCATCATGCATTATATATATGTTTTTTTTCCCCAGTACCCACAGGGAGAAAAGATTCCCGAGCAATGAGTCAATATTTCTCAAGTTCCACGGCTACAGAAAACAAAAAACATCCTTTCCCAAGAAGAAAGAAAATTAGGATAAGCCTGTGTGGCCTGTTTCATCTTTATAAAAACAGTATGATTCAAGATTTAAAGTTTTATTGTCATATGCACAGTGGGACAGTACATGCCTCCCTGTACAATTCTTTCTTTGCTATCAACAATGAATGCCGTGTGTGTGTATAGCTATCTATCTATCTATTTATATATATATATATTATATATATATTAATATATACATATACACACACATGAAAAAGGCAGCATATGAAAAAAAAAAGAAATATAAACTAAAATATACAGTCAGGAGAAGTACTATAATTATTTACATATTGTGCAAATTAGTATGCAATTGTGATGTAGGTGCGTGCAACATAATGTGCAAACTGAAGGTGTAGACAAAATTTTGGATGATTATATGTGGAGTCAAAAAATGCAAATAATCATAATTTTCATGTATTTTATGGATATTTTAATACGTTTAAGAAATACCACATATTGTCTCGTGATACTTATAGAAGAGATAAATTTACTGTTTGCTTCAGCATGTTACTTTTTGTTAGTGGACACATTAGACAATTAAGACAATGAAGATGTATAATAACAATAATAATAACTTTGATAATGATAATATTAAATGATTGCTTTAAAGGGGTATAATATTCAAATCTCATACTTTTTTGAATGTGAAGGTACTAAAGGTGTGTGATTTTCAGCATGTTAACTCGTTAGTCTGGTTTGAGAGGGTGCTACATAAAACTCCACTTCTGTTTGCTTTCTCGCTCACTCTGTCTGTCTTCAGAGGCCCAGTGTAAGGGGCTGCGAGTGAACAGCTTACCGGCCCCTTCAACCTTTTTTCCACCCTCCATTCCTTTTTTTTTTTTTTTAGCGTTTTCCTGGTATTACCGTAATGCAGAGAGGAATAGACAAGCCCACTGAGGGAGATTGGTTGCAGCTCAACAGGCCCCCAGAGAAGGCTCCGCCCCCCTCATCCTGTTTGTGGGACAATTCGTCATGCAAAAGTGTGCATGACCGGGTGACTGGCTGCATGCGTGCTCTAAATGCAGTTTTAGTCGATATCTTTTATCACTATTGGCGTAAATGTTTCATGCCTCGCCATCTCGCTCGCTTGCTTCCTGGTCCTCCCAGTATCCACGCACACTGTGGGTGCTGGGTAATTTCAGGCCAGTAGGTCGATGCCAGCACGGCGGGACAGAGCAAATTTTGGCTTCAAGTTGTAGCTGCTCCATACTCTCTCTCTCTCTCTCACTCACTCACTCACACACATGGACACACAGCGGAGTAGCGACTGTAAAGAACGTCTTGTCCTTTTTCTTGTCCTGTTTTTAGTTTCAGCATGTATTAGACAGGCTATTTTTGACTGTCTTATTTAGCATTTCCACATGCTCTTTCTCTCTTTCTCTCTTCTACTCTACTGGACCTCATTTTTAAATGTAAAACAAATAAAACACTTTAACAGATATCACAAGATTCAGAGGTTCCTCATGTTCTCCAGAATCCTATGCATATATTGTTTTTCCGTTTTTGACAATCATCCACCTCCACAGTCTTTTTTTTTTTTCGTTTTCTTTTTATTTCACTGTCTCTCTCGTCGTTTCCCCATGTGCCCGTTATGCATTTGTCTGTCTACTGCGGTGCCCAAACCAGAGCGCTATTTTTGTACAAAAAACCAAGCACACCCCCCTGCTCCTCTTTACTGGCTAGAGTGTCATGCTTTCCTTTTTTGCATCTCCAGGGAGCACAAAAACAGACAAAATAACAGAGCCACCTTTTAGTTTTAGGAGGAAGGCTTTTGCTGTTTGAATCAATGTGATTCTTTTTCACTTGGAATTAAAGTTTATTATGTCATAAAAGTATTAAATCTTAATTCCGGTCAGTGTTAAAAGACGATGATGTTGTTGATGCTTTTTTTCATGCACTAGAAACTGCTTATGCATAATAGATGTTATACTGAGTAGATAATGCTGCAGATTTTTTTTCCAGGTAATTTAAAAGAAACAACAGATTTTTCCTAACTCTTAGTACAGACTGTGTGCAGTGTAATACATTTTTCTTTAATTTGCTTGCCAGCAGTTGTAAAACCTTATTTGGCTTAAAGCGTGCGCTATTGTGTTCTTCCTAATGTCACTGATCATCTTTCCTCTGGGTCACTGGGACGTCTGTGGTTCAGGAAGTCGCTTCACCTCGTTTATCATTGCTTGGGGGAGGTCATGTTATACCTCATTTTTCTGTTTTTTTTTTTTTTTTTTAATTGTATCAGACTTACTGACAAACAAAAGAATCAAGGCGGAACAATGGCGAGGTTGGCATCCCGATCTCAGCCTCAGTGAAATGTGGTGGAGAACATTTAAGTGAGCAGTTTATACTCAAATGCCCACAAACCTCAATGAAGAAACATAGTAAAGAGGAGTGATCCAGAATTGGCACCACAACCATGTAAAAGGACTGATAACATCTTAAAGAGAATGGCCATGGCTGCCAAAGGTGTCTGTAAAAGTTACAGGATGGTTTTCTACACTTTGGTTTAGCATCTGAGGTTGTTTATATCAAATATTAAGACCTGGTCGGGCCAGAGGAGGATATGTAAAACCTTAAAACTGAAAGACGTTGAGCTTTATCTTTCCCATGACTGCGGCTCTGTAGTTTTAGCTCCTTCTGTTGTCATATGCCCACTGCCAGAATTTTAAGCCTATTATCCTCTTTCTCTGCTCCATTCTTTGCCTCTCTCTGTCTCATATTTTCCTCTTGCAGGGTTGTGCATTGTATAGGGTTTAAGACTTGGTTTTGGCAGGATCAGCAGCCTGCTTGAGTCAGATTTATAGTGCAACACTGATCAAAGCTCATAGAATTCCCAAGGGTTTACAGTAAAAGATACTCCCACGTAAAGAGATGGGCATCTTTTCAGAATTTATTGAATACTTATTGATACCTGTATCAATACTGGCCTTAAAAATTTTAAGTAATCATGTAAATATGTTAACTGTTTCAAAAGATGTGAGACATTATATCCAGGCTCTAATTTTTAACTAATGCTTTTTCTATCATTTGTTCTCAAGTTGTATAACCTCAGAAAAACATGTTGTTCCCCATAAGTTTACTGTTTTGTCTGCTTGTTAAAGTGCTGAATGAACCTGTACATTACCTCTGTTTCTGACTATTTGCTTGTTCATATGAGCTGGTACCATGATGTTAGCTATCACCACTACTGGAACATCTCCTGCTGCAGCTTCAGTGTTCCAGTACCGTTCCAGGAATGTCTGTGTGCAGGTTTTTCTGTAGTGCACAGCCAAACACATCTGTCCAAATGGTAAAGTGCAACAACACATCAAAAGAATTAAAAGCAAATTGAAAATATTAATCATGAGCAGTACAACTAATCAGCTATTCCATGTCAAAAATGTCCAAATCAACAGCAGAAAGCACTTAAAAGCACAAAAACAGATTTGCAACCGGGAATAAAAAATGAAAAACTGAATGGAGGTGAATTTATGAGGACTATGAATTCTATTGCAGTCTCTGGTGTTCGTGGTGTTAAACACTTCAGCTCTTCAACACTGTGCATTTACGTTGACCTTGAAATAAGGCTGAATGATATGGCTAAATTTACACTCACCGACCACTTTATTAGGTACATCTGTTAAATTGCTTGTTATCACAAATTGCTAATCAGCCAATCACATGGCCACAACATGATTATTTTAAAGATTTTTTTTCTTGTTTTTTCTTAGTAATGTGAGTCACTGCAACTGGCTCTAAGTTGGCCTGGACAGGTCTGGGGGCGCCTGGAGCAGCTGAACGAAGGCCGCTAGCTGGTCGGCAGCCTGACGGTGGTGATACTGGCTGTGGTGGCCAAACTGGATCTGGGCTACAGATGGGTGCTGTGGCTCTGGGGATCTTTGTTTCAGCTCTGGAAGTTCTTACTTCAGTTTTTGTTTTGGTAGTGACCTCTGAAACGAGGATGGATGGACAGCTTTGATTAGAATTCATGTCAGGGAACGTTAGTGAGCATCATAGGTCAGAAGAAAGTAAGGTGGTTGGATTGTTCTGGTTATTTCTGGTCTATTTGCTCATTTTTGGATTAACTGGGGGTTGGACGGAGTCAGCTCCTGTCAAAATGGCATCCTCTATATCTCAGCAAAAGGTTTTTCTATATAAAGTCTATATTTGCTGTAGTACATACTTTAACAGACAGGACTATGGGGTAAAGAAGTGAAATAACATGCATTAAAAAGAAAAAAGCACCGCGATGACTTTCTACTATTTCTATAATTGTTTGTAATGAATTATGGTGTTGGACTTCTGCTACAGCTACAACTTCTGACTCGTATTATTAGTTCAGTGCACAAATTAGAAGACTTTATTGATGACCAGTATGTGTCATGTCATGCACTTATAACTGCAGATGCATTTTTGTGACCATATTCTGAAGCAACAGCCCCTCAGCCTGGAGGAGGCTGCACCGTAGATGCAGCTGGTCTTTTTTTCCAAAGTTATGCAGTGTTGAATTAGCGAGGGCTTCGTAGGGTGAGTCTCTGAAACACAACAGTCATTTATGCATCTCAAAGCATTCACATACATGTGGTGGATCGGGTCACGGCTGCCGAGCAGAATGTAAACACAGTCAAAAGTCAAACATAATATCCTGAAGCTGGCTGTTCCAGTCATCATTACTGTCATCATTAGGTTACGCTGAATTACTTTTCATGGACGCTGATGGAGTTACACCTTACACAACATATTTTTAACCTAAAAGAGGTTTAATTGGGTTGCATGTAAGTGTTTTTCTTTTTTTTAGACTTTGCTCACATTTCATTTAAAATAATAAAACAATTTTCATTTTTTTATTTGTTTTAGAAATCATTGTTTTCCTTTCTTTAATTTCTATGTGACTGAATAATCTACTAATCTGTAGCAAAATTTAAAATCCAAAATTAAATCTCCTGGATATTTAGGTATCAGGTAGGTGTGGGCCATATGACTTCAAATCAATATCAGCGATTGAAACTGGGATATCTTTGATTTTAAAGTACATGAAAGGAAGCAGAAGTAGTTGAACTATATATTTGTCATTCATTTAATTATTCAATTTCAAAGAAGAGAAATTATTTTAATAATTGACATGAGCAAGATACATCAATTATTGGTTCTGAATGTCATTTTTGATTAATTTTAGATTAACTGCCCAGCCCTTGTGTCATGCCGTTTTTGTATAATTGATATTGATAGTGGATCAGACCTTAAGGAATATCAGAACTTGGAATTGTTGGAGTGTACATCTGCTCATTCTGCAGGCTACAGAAGAAGAAAAATGGCATGTTTTAACCATTTAAATGCTTGAAAAGAAATATCTTGACTACTTTGGTGTTTTAAACAGAATAACAGAGTTGTTTGTTGCTGTTTTGAGTTGGTTAAAAAAAAGAAAGTTGGATGGAGAACACAGACACAGACACATTTTCAGACAGCAGCAAAGCACACCAGGAATGTTGGGAAGCATTAAAATATAGCTCAGGACATTAAGACTGATCTCATAAAGTAAAACTTTTGCAGCCCAGAATTGTAAACCTCACCGAGACGCTGTCTTTGCAGGCAAGTTTCTTTGTGTATTCAGTTGGCAGTCTCGTGGCTCGAGTCGTGCAGAAAGGAAGTAAACTGTCATCAGTCCTATTTACTTATTGCCTGCAGCTGCTGCTGGCCATTTTCATACGAACTGATCTCCTCACAGAGACAAACAATGGGCAGAAAAAGGAAAGAAGGCAGCAACGAAACAACAAATTTATGTTAGCTTTGATGGCGTCCAGCCATTCAGAAATATTTAAATTGTTCCATCGATATTTCTCTCTCTGCGTGTGAAAAAACGGAGAGAAAAAAAAATGGAGGGATATTTGGAAGACATGAGGCAGTAAATTAAGCGCATTACAACACAGTAGTCCGAATAAAGTCACATTTTCTTCTCACGGTGTCTCATTGTATTGTCATAACAATTCATATTAGCCTGCTAGGAACACAGTGTTTTTGTAATTCACATCAGTGGCAGATAGAAGCAGCTGAAAATGCATTTTTTTAAAACATGTTTAAGGTTAGCCATGTTTTAATTGAGGTGGATTTAATTGTCATACAATAACAACATAGATGTTTTCTTCTTGAGAATAACATGATCTTTTACTTCACCTGACTCCCATCCGTACCAATTCGCTTAATGCAAATTCTCTCATGTGAAATGGGCCCGGTAAACCTCCCATTGTGATCTGTTCAGCCCGCTCTGTAACTGGTGGAAATGGCTGTGGATGGGCAGTGAAGGGGTATTGATGGTGAGCTGATGAGAAGGCAGATTGATCCACCTTTACTTTGCATGGCTATCATTAATGACAGCAGCTCTTCTGATTTGTACAGTGCTGAAAGTGACATGTCACTCGAGATTACTGTTCCAAAAAAACATCAGAGATCTCATTCAAACAGAACTCTGTTCAGTTGTCACAAGGTTCAGGAGAAAAAGGAAAGGGGCTTTCAGCTGTGTTTCCACTGGTGGGGGTTCTGGGGTAGTTTTTAAGAGCTGGATGGTTAACGCGTATCTCCATTACTAGGAACGGCCCTTTCAGGAACCCCCAAGGGGCTGAGAAACATTCCTGTGGTAGGATAGTTACTCCGATAAACTTCTGTATGGGGTGGTGATGTTGTTGACTCACTGGTTGGGTACGCTGTGGGCAGGAGATGACGTCATCCAGCCCCCTAATGTCCACTTTGCGTACGAATTGTCTTTTCTCCTTCAGTACCACCACCATGCATTATAGAAACGACAAACAGAAACGTCACTTTAGTTTATTTTTCTTCTTTTATTTCTTCGTGTTTGCTGACACTTTGAATGAGACAGAATCTTCTGATAAGCCATTTTAAGGTTTTTCACTTGGCTACTCCCATCTGAACAAGCCGATCAAATCCTCTGTTTACTCTCATTCCCTTTTGTAGACTTTATTTTCTGTTTGTTCTTTTTTTTTTTTTTTTTTTTAAAGGCTACAACATCATGCTCACAGAACAGTGGTTTCATCCAGTAACAAGTATTTTCTCTCTGGGGACAAGCATGTTAACAATGAACAACATGAGGCGGTGTGTATTGGCGAGGAACTCACGATACGATACATATCCTGATATATGTGCCACGATACGATAGTATCGATACGATCAATACGATACATGTGTTACGATACAATACTGGAAATGCCCCCACCTATCAAGGCAGTAGCAAGCCATACTGCAACATCTACAGGAGTGGAGATTGTATTTATTTTGGCTGATGTTCACAAACTATTTAAACCATGTTTTTGTCTTTTTTAAATTTTATAAACTCTTCAAAGTCTATTAATAACAGTCCGCACGGTCTTTTTTCTCCCTCTTTTTTTCATATCAATAAATGTCTCAAAAAATGTTGTTTTTTTTGTGAATTTGTTTGCCCATCTTTCAGTGAAATGTAAACTTTCAAAATCTATTAAGAAACTGTAATTTTTACATGTTATAGATACATTAAACTGTGGAATAACAAAAAGACAAAAACCCAAGTATTTGAATTTTCAGCAACATAAAAACAACGTAGGTGAACAGGTCCAAATATTTGCCTCAACATTTTTTCCTCCACTATATAGAGTACTAATGATGCTATTCATAAAACAACTATTTTGAATATGCATTTAAGAATGAATATCACTTAGCAGTATAATAAGAGGTGACAGGGCCTCAAGAACGGTTTCAGTTAAACACTGTTAGTATTTACTGTATTAATTTAATTCTAAACTGAGTTCTCTGTCTTTATGAACTCATGCTAAAGGCTTACTCCAAAGAGATTAACTTTGCAAAAACAGGCGGAAAATAGGAAGAAAAAAAAGCACGGCAAAACGACAGTCAAAACTTCCTTGAAAAAAAAACATTAAAACGATTATTTAGAGCCATGAAAATACGACAGGCAAAGAAGACGGTTCTAAACACTGCTAAAACACTCACTATTTGCTCTCTCTCATCTGTTGTCTCTCCCACTGATCCTCTTCCTCACCCCCTGAACAACTCAACACAGCGCGAGCACAGCTGCCGCTACCTTAATGTACCATAATGCACCGTAATGTACCGTATATCAAAGCTGCGCTTCTCAGCTTTCAGAATCCGTTTGAAATACATCGCTAGTGCAAATGCTTAAATAGTTACGGTAATTCTAAAAATGCATTTTCTGTTGCCGGGGACAGCATCCATTTTTGATCAATATCTGGAGTCAGAAATCGATGTAGTTTATCGTGAAAATAAGTATCGCGATATATCACCATATCGATATTTTATCACACCCCTAGTATTCATCAGTCAGTGTTGAACCGCAGTCCCTGACTGGCACAACTCTTTGAGATAAGGCCATTTTATATATTTTTGGCTTGACCAAAGAATTCAGTCCACACATCGGGACTGAGGGTGAGCTTCTGGATGTCTCGCAGATCGGTGAAAGTGATCAATCTCCATCTCTTTATAACCAGAGACGTTCCTGTCAGTTTGAAAGCCTCCGTATGAGATGGTAAACATGTGTCTCTGTAAAGGAGAAGTGACGGTTCCTACTCTTGCAACCCAGATGTTGTATTCCCATCAATGCCAATCAGAGCCGGAGCCGATTAATACCAGTGTCTGCTGCCGAGTTATTTGACACGGGACTGGGTGCCAAGTAAACACTTTATTATTGCACTCAAAAGCCAGATGGTGGTGAGTTTTTTTTTCTTTTTTTTTTGTGGAAGCAGTTCGAAAGGGGCTTCAGAAAGTGATCCAGCTTTTAAACTTATTATTACAGAGAATTCATACATTATAGCATACCAGTTTTTATGGGGTATCTGGAATAAATCAAACATTTGTAACTGCTTTTCTAGCTGAAATAAATATTTTGTGTAATATTTGAAGAATATTTCAAGAATTTTGAGAAGTATTATTTTGAGCTAGTATTATTTTAATTCTTGATATAGGCAAGAATTGAAATTGGAAAAACTGAATCAGCTTTTAGTGGTTAACTTTTTGGAGGGCTTCAGCTCTCTTTACAGCTGTAAATTTAAATGCTGGAGCTGAAGGTCATAACCTGTTGTGGTTTAAACAAACTTTTTACATCATTTTCCAAAGTCTTTGTTCAGTTTTTCACAAAATAATGCAGCTATGAATCAGATATGTGAGTAGGTTCAAGTCCTGACCATGTTAGAGTAGATATTAAGACACTGGCTGAAATAGTGCTGTAGATGGAAAAAAGCTGCAAACATTTACTGCTGATCAGCTCACGTACGCCAGAAGACATTGTTCGTTAAACTGTGAAACATCCTGTTGAGTCTAAAGCAGCAGCATGAATGTTCTGAGCACAAATATGAAATGGTACACTTACAGGAATGTAAACCCCATTGCTTTACGCAACTGGAAAGAGGAATGAATAAGCTTTTTTCTTATATACAATGAGTGTTAAGTAGTTTTACAATTACATGTTTCAGTGTTTGGGCTTTTTGCTCTTGCAAATTTCTGCTGCAATGATACAATGACTTTGAGGCATCTGAGGCTTTTCACATCCATATTGGGTTAACTGTGTCGTGCCTGGTTGCCCTTTAATTATGCATAGTTGTATGTTTTATGAGAGTGCAGCAGAGCAGTGATACTCAATATGCAGCAAAAGCAACCAATGTGTGCATTTTTTTCCTATTGTGGCCAAACAGTGGAATGTTTTTAACATTTCCAAGTCAGGTTGTCTGACCAACTGAGCATATTTTTCGCTCACTGGAAACCAAAAGGAGGACAAACAGTCCTAAAACAAGCAGAGTAGAAACGCTAGTCAGAACATTCCCTCCAAGGATTAAAGCATAACAACATCCATCAATCCATCCTTTTTCTGCAACACTTCATCCTTTTCAGTGTCACACAATATTAAAACATTAATACTTAAAACTGGTGGTTGCTTTTTAATGAAAATGATACACAGACAATAAGCATATCATGCGTGACAAATTCTGATTTGTTTTCATCGGTTAATGCATTATCTTGTTGAACTTTGAATTTCCCTTCGGGTAAAGGTCTGTCTGTCTGTCTGTCTGTATCCAATAAAGCAGCTTCCACCATAAA
>JBAMYA010026896.1:0-16281 GCA_037176975.1 Arrhamphus sclerolepis | reverse complement strand
ATAAGTATGACAAATAAAATAAGGTAAAATAAGGAAAGTTCTTTAATAACTATGAATTTAATTGAAGTATATATATACATATACACACACACACACACACACACACACACACACATTATATATATATATATACACATACATACATACACACATATATGAAATATACAGCTATGGTTCTAACTGGTGTGGTTTTTGAGAACCACCATCACCCCTTTACTGACAAGCTATAACCCAAATCAAGGAAAGTTTTCCAATTTCTCAGGTTTGTTTCATGAAAATATGGTGCAATTTAAACCTCCACTTGTACAGAATTAACAGTGCTTTCATGCACAAACGTGAAATAAAAAGTGCAAGAACTAAAAAGTAGTTTCAAAATTTGTAGCTGGGGTACCCACATATTGAATAAATATAACAAACTGTACTTATAAAAGTGTATTTTGTTCTTAAATGCCGCTTCAATCTTGACAGACTCATACTTTCATGTGCCAACACCTCGCTACACAAATCACACTAACCTTTGTAATCCTTTGTCTTCAGTGTAATAAAATCCATATTTAATAGACTTGGGGTTGTACTTGTGTTTCACCATTCTCAGTTAGCATACGTAAAACTCTGTATGCTTAATTCTATGCTGTGAAATTGTAGGTGTTAATCCGTAGATGCCGATAATGTAATGTATTGCTGTTACTGTTAAGGAGGGTGAATGGACAGCAGTCCACTGCAGATTTTTTATTATTTTTTTGCCTGATTTGGTGTAATTTAGAAATGTATCCCTCAGGGGTACATTTCTGAGGGATACATCTTTTTGGACCCTGATAACCGGTTTTGGGTATTTTAATCTTTTTTTGTGCTTATACAATGTGCGCTTTGTCCTTTGTTCATGTGCACTGCTCTTTCAGCAATTACGTGTTTTGTTGTTGCCTTTTGTGAAATGCTGGACATTCATCATTGTCACCTTTCTGAAAAGAACATCAAGCTATTTCTGCAGAAAGCTCCATGTTGCATTAAAAAAGAAAAGAGAAAAAAAAAAGATGTCAAAGAGGTCTGCATCCAGAATCTCCTGTCAGGCCTGTACATGACAGCTGTGTCACGGCAGTGAGCTGCAAACTGCCTAAGCTGAGCCGATGGATGGCTAAAGTTCAAGCATCCAGGACCGCCAAGCTTCAGTGCTAAGCACACTGAAGCTGAAGCTTGTATCCATGTGATGTGCCAAAGAATAGAACTACTCAGTATAATCAATACTCTGAGATTAGAATTTCATTACAAGCGCGTAATATTGAGATTTGCACTTGGAAAACACACAGTAGAAGGTGCATTTTAAATGAAATTGTATGCTACTGGATTCAGACAGACAGGTAATATAGTGTATAAGTAATCCCATCACTGATGTCACAGTCAGTCAGAGTTGAGGGGGACTCGCTACTGAGCCAACATGATACCCTTGAGCCTGGAAATAGTCTTATGAACGGGTATTAGCAGTGGCTCACTTAAGACATCTTAATCCAGAGGAAATTGCAAATTCTGTGTATTTTATCATTGAAATTTTGTAACAGAAACTTGAATGAGGCCAGACAAATATTCAACTCTCCTCCGTAGAGCAACAGCACAGGCAAGGTGATGGAAAGGCAAAAAAAAAGAAGAAAAAAAAAAAGGAAAAAAACCTTCTGGCAAGTAATTTTAAGGCCATTCCTGGAAATCAACACCCACAGCTGTTTGGTCCATGGAGGCGGCACTAACAACCAGTCAGCACCATATGTGTGGGCTATTAGTGTTCAATGTTTTAATTACTGTACAAATCAGGGCTGTTTCTGAACTGAGATGGGAAAAGGTGAAAATCTGCCCTCCTGATTCACCTTTAACAGCTTGTGGAGTTACATCTAAATCAAGCTTTTTGGGAATTTGAGGGTAATGGAGTTCAAAGATTACGTTTGGTGGTTTAGCCTTAAGTCACCCAAAATAATAGAAGAAAAACAATTCCCCCAAAATAACATGCACTTGGCTTTCTGTCTAAAGGGTGAAATATTGCATGGTGTCTTTTCCCTTGTTCCCTTCATGGCAATTGAAGTAACACCAACCTGTAATTCTCTTCACTCCTCCAGATCTCCACAGTGACATCAAGTGAAACAAGTCCATCCTTCCTGCCTTCAGAGGCAAGCTGCCAAATAGTTCCACTCGCATGCCTCCAGGGGAGTTAGGCTAGGCAATAACGTTGCTTATTCCCTGCAAGTCAGAAGGGACAGTGGTGTCAAGACACTACGAGTCACTTTAGCAAGGTGATTGGATTACAAAAATCCTTGACAAATGACACACAGCGAGATAAAAATTGAACCTTTTTTAAAATTCCTTTACTATTTTTAGACAATTTGTTAAAAGCTTTTCTGCCCTTTTGACTTCAAACCAAACCCAGATTATTAAATTGAATGGAGTTGAATATGAAATGTGACAAACAGTACAGTAGAGATCCTGTTAAGATTTGAGTTGGTGTTCTTTTCTTATTTGTCCCATTTACGCTAACTTTATTTCGCCAATCTGTTTTTGTTTAGTTTTCTTCTGCTTTGTGTTCATCTCCCTGATGTCTTGCGCCTGTGTCTCATCAGCCCTAAGTCTATATATTGTCTTGTCTTTGTGTTTCTCCTTGCTGGTCTGTAACTGTGTCCTATATTGTGTCTGCTTGTTTCTGTTCTCGCCTGGTTCTTGTTCATGTCTTTGTTGTGTTTCGATTTTGGCAGTCTTTTTTTTTTAGGTGGTGGTGTGTGTGTGTGTGTGTGTGTGTGTGTGGAATTTATTTTATTTTTAAGTGGGAGAACTTGCACAATTGGTGGCCGAATAAATACTTTTTTGCCCCACTGTATGTATTTTATAATATTTAACCTTCGACTTGTGTTCCTAACTCATAATCATAACCATTCATGTGTGACAAGTTAGACAAGCTCCAATAACCATTAAGAGGGCAGCAGACATGTGCAGACAAGGTCATGTCAGATGGGTTTTGATCTCATGGTCTTTTGAATTAGTCAGATAAACATCATCCTCTACCTGCACTCTTCCTTGTAAGTGCTGGAAATGTGTGAAATATTATTAAAATATGGGGCAACATGCAAGTTAATGTCATCTAGCTTGACCAGCCATAACTGTTTATGTATTTGAGGTGAATAGTTATGGGTCTGAAACCCCTCCCTTCCATTTCCACCAGTACATAACTTACAGAACCAAACACAATGGGGCAGGGGAGGGCTTCATACAGGAGTGTCCTAGTTCACATTATCAAAACAACCAAGATGGGGGCAACATTTCAAGTATCATAGTATCCTATCAACATTTTTACAACAAAACAACTTCATGCTATTTTGGGTGACTTTTGTTGAGACTTTGTTTTCTCTGACTGGTTGTATGACAATCCAATGGTATCCAGGGATCGTTTCTTCTACATGCATTGGTGCTGAACCTTGGATATCAAAATTGAATCCAGGGAAACCAGATATCCCTTGTATCGAAGACTGAGAGAAAAAAAAAAAAAAAAAGATTTTTGGCCAGGGTAAATGCCATTATCAGATCATCAGGTCAAATATTCTTAAATACTTGTATTACTCATGTATATCAGCATCATAGCATCCATAGCTGGTGCCCACGTTCGCTGTTTTCATACCAACCTGTTTTTTGTTTGTTTGTTTGATACTGTGTATTGCTGAAATTATCAGAGGTCCTACTCAGCCGTGCAGGACTAAATGCCAGGATCACACTATAAGATTTTGACTGTCTCAGATGAAAGATGCGCGATTGTGGGGAAAAAAAAAAAAGTCAGCTATAGTAGCTCAAAAATGGTGGTCATAGATCACATACTATATATCAACATACAGTAAATTAATCTACCAATTTCAAAGTCATGCAATGTGACTCCAGTTTTGCTGACAGAACTGGCTGCATGTCCACTGTCTGGTGGCAGTAATGTACCACTTCAGCTGTCTGAAAAAGAAATAAAAGAAGAAAAAAAATGACAAAGTAAATATTGAAGGAGCTAATGATGAATAATTCTAGTGTTTCAGTTTATTGTTTATGTAATGCATAATGGTGGCGCTGAATGAGAAGTCATGACATCATCTCCTACCCACAGTGTATCCAATCAGTGAGTTAAAAGTTTGTGAAGGAAAAACAAAAACTCTTCTGAAATGCATTCTGGGAAGTTTTACTTAACATTTTTGTGTCTCCATTGTCGTATTTTGTCCTTCATAATGTCCCTCATATGTTTTCAAAGGGAGACAGGTCTGGATTGCAGGCTGGCCAGTTTAGTACGTGTACTCTTTTACTACGAAGACACGCTGTTGTAACACCTGCAGAATGTGTCTTGGCATTGTCTTGCTGAAATAATAGGGACGACATTGCTTGGATGGCAGCATATGTTGCTCCAAAACCAGCATTAATGGCACCTTCACAGATGTACAGGTTCCCCATGCCATGGGCACTAACACACCCCCATACCATCACAGATGCTGGCTTTTGAACTTTGCACTAATAACAATCCAGATAGCCCTTTTCCTCTTTGGCCCAAAGGACACGACATCCATGATTTCCAAAAATAATGTGAAATGTGGGCTTGTCAGACTTCAGCAGACTTTTCCACTTTGGACCTGAGCTCATCTGAGATGGACTGATGCAGAGAAGCCAGCAGCGTTTGTGGGTGTTGCTGATGCATGGCTTTTACTTTGCATGGTAGTTTTAACTTGCATTTGTCAGTGTCGCGATGAACTGTGCTAACTGACAATGGTTTTCTGAAGTGTTCCTGAGCCCACATGCTAATACCCTGATGTCAGTTTTTAATGCAGTATGTATATATTTGTATTGTTCTATTAGGTGAACATTTAATGTGTAATTTTTTTTTGTGGATGCCTCACAGCCACTAAAACACTCAGTGCAGCAGGCATCAAATTCAATATGAGCGAATATTTATGTTTGTGGTGTATTCAACTGAATATACGTTGAAAAGGATTTGCAAATCATTTTTTTTGTTTTGTTTTTTTAAATATTTTTTCCCCCTTTTTTTCTACCCAGTGCTCAGGACTTAGGTTGCAGTCCTGAGCATTGCACTCCCTGTGCCGACCCCGGGAGGACTCTGCACTGACCTCAAGTCCCCTTTTCTACCTGAGGAGCCGGATCCTCCCTGCTCCCTCAGGCACCAGCCAGGGGAGGCACTGTGAAGGCTCAGGACTACTGCATGTTTTCGTGAGGGTAGCATTAGCTGTCCAAGGGAACACGGGCAGCACATGCAAACTCCACACAGAAAGGCCCTTTTGCCATCCCCACCGAGGCTGCTGATGATGTAGAGACACAAACACACCCACAGCGTCCCCTTGTGGGAGTTGAACCCAGGACCTGTGAGGCGATTGCGCTACCCGCTGCGCCACCGTGCCCCTTTGCAAATCATTGTATTCTGTTTTAATTTACGTTTTACACAACGTCTCAACTTCATTGGAATTGGGGAAGAGAAATGTGTGATTTTAACTTCAAGTCAGTGGCACAAGATAGTCACATGTTGTCCTTCTGACGCTGCTCATCCTTATAACACTTATTCAGGATTTACACCGGGCTGTCTGCACTGAAATTTCCCCCTCAGGCATGACTGCAGGACTTACATGTTCTTGAATCATTATGTTCATTTTCAATTGTTGGATTTTTATTATTATTATTTATTTTTTCACAGGTTCATCATTATTTACATCTCCTCCACTGGGACAAAGCATGTTCTGAGTGCTGAACTGAAAAGGCGTGCTCTCACAGTGAGACCACCTACACTGCATGTGGATTTCTTCACGAGCATTAATGAGTAGCCTGGAGGACTGACTTCTGACAAGTGCGTTTAAGAAAAATCTTCAACCCTCAAACAAGCAGCTGTGATAAAAACACACATGCTTTAGTTACAAAGATAGCTGATGAAAATAGTGCATGGCCGTTTTTCCTGCATTCAGAAAATGGATTTGGATTATAAATGCATCATGTGCATATTCAAAACATGCATCCTTTTATTTTTTTCTCCAAACGTAGAAAACAGAACACCCATTAACACTCTATTCAGCCTTCTGTGGTTCACTGATTGTGAATCTTAATAAGTGTTTTTCCCCAGTTATAATTGGTTTACAATCATAACAAATACTTGTTTAAAAGAACATTGTAGCAGATCAATTAAAGGAATAAGTTAAGAAGAAATCAATTAAGTTCATGGTAGGAAGAAATCTTTCTGTTTTCCACCATGAGCAAATATGACAGTTTATTATAACTGATGTATATTCATGACTATGCAGTCACTGTGCTTCACTGAAGGGCAAATTTAAATATTCCCAGTGGTCATTTAGACCTTTTGAAGGGTGAGAGTTTTATAGATTTTGGATGGAGTATTGTTTTAATTATGGGAACATTGTCTCCTTTACCTTCATATCTCTCTTGTGTCAGATACAAAAAGGCACTGACATGACCTCCTGTGCTCCTCCAGTCACAAAATTCCATTCATTTAACCTTTTTTTTTTTTCTTTTTTCATTCCTTCATCCTGTTAAGGGTCATGGTGGGGGCTAGAGTCTTTCCAGCTGTCATCGAGTGAGAGACCTGGTTCTCCCTGGAGAGGTTACTAGTCCATCATAGGGCCACACATGGACAAAAACAGACAAATAATGATAAATACCTCCTCAGACTCTTATGGACAATTTAGAAATCACTCGAATCAACCTGAGAAACATTTTTCCTGGCTGCAGTAATCATAGCAAAATCATACAGATATGAGGAAAAACACACTGAAAGACAACTGAAATATTCTGTATAATGTTTATGTAAAACAAAAGGAACTTATGAGGATAGTTGAGGCAGATCTGGACCCAGTCCAGTTCACCTACATGCCCAGCAGGGGAGTAGATGATGCTATTAGCACCTTATTAAATATGACCTTGTCACACATGGAGAGAAGATCATTAGTGTGGTGACTTTTTATTTTTTTTCTTTGGCTTTTTATTACATTCAGCCTCATATTTCAGCACAAAGTTTGAAAACCAACCATCATCATGGTTTTAAATGTTGGCTATTGGATTTTTTTTTTTTTTTTTTCTTTTTAAAGTAGCCTACTTTGTTTTTAAATCCCATCTAAAAACTCATCTTTTTTCCTTGGCTTTTAACATCATGCGAGATGTTGAATGTACTATTATTCTTATTGTTTTTGTCTGTATGTATATCTCTTTTGTCTTTTTTGAAAAAAAAAAAAATCTATCCTTGTGTTTTTTTATTCATTCTTCTGTACAGCACTTCGGTCCTTTGTGGTTGTTTTAAAGTACTCTCCAAATAAAGTTGGATTGGATAAAAGGTGGCGGTGTGTGAAGGTCCATGATGTTTTATTGAGTGTTCTTTCATCCAATGAAGCACTTCAGGGTTGTGTTTTATCCCCATTTTTCTTTGTTTCATATACGAACACTTGCCAGAGCCGTCATCCAGCAGATCACATTATCAAGTTTGCTGATGACTCTGTTATTCACTGCACACAAATTCCCCCCATGGGGATAGTAAAGTTAATCTTAAATTTCTTCAACGTGGACATCATTGTCAATATCCATCAATTTATAGAATTAGTCTCATCTGAAATTTTTGAAATATAATTAAGGTTTCACTAATAAGAAAATTACTGACTTGAAGAAAGAGATGTAACCAGTGAGCTACTGGATAGACAGTAAGAGCTGGACAGAGAGTGCATGAACTTGTAACTGAAATTTATAAACAGATTGAGGAGTCTCAGACATGCAGCTTTGCAAAGGATCTTATAAACAGTTTATTTCCACTTAAGATCTCTGTTGTTCATTGTGTGGGCAACAGAGATGCTAAGTAGTTGAACTACGCATATATAGCAAAACAGTTAACTGTTCTACCCAGTACTTCCATTACTGACATGCCCTAGCTGGATGAGCAATACAGGCCAGCAGAACCTGAGGGTAGTGTAGGAAGAAGGTTCAAACTTTATTAAAATGCTAACTCAGACTCAACCCACTTTTCAGTTTCAAATCTGTAAGAGAACTGATGTGGGAGACACTGAGGAGTGAATAAATGTATAATTAAAACATTTAATGGCTGTTAACACATAGCATGAGTGGGATAAATGGTAGAATGTACATATACACCTATAATTCACTTTGGTGCAAACCTGCTGGTGAAATAAAACCTTGGGAGCAGTTGAAGATGAAATAAAAAACATAATTCATACAGGTCACTCACTTCAGTAGCATTTTTACCTGAGCAAAGGAAAAAAAATCATTCAAGGAGCTTCAATGGGAACATGCCTATGGGTGCAATCAATACATCCAACACTCTGGGAAATCCCACTGGAAAATTCTTTTACTCACAGTGGCTTCTATTAAAAAAGATGTTACTGTAAATTATTAATGATATTGATTTCTAAATGATGTAGGCTATTCTGCAAAATTCTTCTTTGATGGCCCACATGGGTTACTGGCCAGAAAATTACTAATAACTTCTAAAATAAAGAAAGGAAGAAAAGAAACTGCTTCAGCGCCATGTCCACTTTTCTCACAGTTCTTTATACAATTAGCTCAAGATAAATCAATGGATTTTCAAACTGAAGCAGCGCGAGTGGGATCTGGCTTGTCCATGGACCTCCGGAGACCACGTGTAAACAATTAAGAGTTTTGGGAGATTTGAACGAGGGAAAGGTTAACATTTCGTGTGACAGCATTCATCTTTCTCATTTAAATTTAAAAAATGTTTTTTGATAAAACGTCCTAATTTTTTGGGCAGAGTTTGAGGAAATTTGATTTAGTCCACATGACCTATCGAAAACATCTGATAAGTATATATTTATATATGTATAATACAGCTATCTTGTCTCTGTACAGCCTGTCAGAATGCTACATTACTGCTCTCACATCTGCACACCTGGATTTTCCCTCACGATGAGATGTAATGGTATATGCCTTGAAGCTATTTTTGCATACATTTAAATGAAAATGTAGTTTTGTGGTGGAGGAACAAAAAAAAAAAAAGAAAAAAAAAGGAGTAGTGTCTGCAGGTAGACACTGGGGTGGTGGGAGAGTTCTTGTAGCCTGCTGAGCGTCTCATCAAATACGACAGAAAAACACATTAGGCTGCACGCTCCACTGGCACTGTTGTGTTGATGAGTGGCAACATAGGCAAAAAGCTTGAGTGCAAATTAAATCACACATGTTTTACATACTGCAAGATAGGTGTCAACTAGAGGGGAAACATAAAGACAGTGTTTGACATTTACTGGTTTGATGTCAGAGCAGGGCCCTGTTGTGTAAGACTCTTAGTTTGTTACAAAAAACACTTATGTGAGCTTGTTTCAACATGGACACAAGTCTGTTAATTCTGTTCAAATTTCTCTGACAACCACTGAAGCAGAGGTAGGAGTCAGATGTCTAATAATAGCCCAGGAAGGCGCTCAGCTCCCTGATGACAGAAGGACAGATGAACCTCTCCTCAGTCCTTGACACCCTATTTGAATGTCGAAGAGGAACATCACTGAACATTAGCTTTAAACTATTATCCTGTTATGCTCTATTGCTACATGAGTCTGTCATTTCACACTGTAAGACAAAAGAACATCGTTCATTTCCCAGTGTAGTGCAACGCGACTGTACCACCGCATAGAAAATGAATTTACAAAGCTGTGAAGCTGTTCAGCTACTGTGACTCTGAGCCCACAACTTTGAATAACATTATGTAGTATATATATATAAAAAAAGAAAGACCCCCCTGGAAGACTGAAATTTTCAACTCATCTCTAATTTTGGGTTCACACGGCTGGCCCTTCATCAAGTCCCGCCCCAATGTTTCTGTTGCTAGGTCACACAAAATCATTATCTCTCCTGTCCACTCCCATTGTAAAAACAGGCTTTTACATTGCTCTATTGCTAATTAATGTGCCAAAGAGAATCAACAGCAACTGGATATTAAAAAGGAACACTTCAGGTATTCCAGCTTGAAAAACACGGGTTTTCTGCGAAAAACGCAATGTTTTGATTAGTGTAATTAACAGCATGGCACAGTAAGCAGCTGATGCTGGCAGCCTCCCACCAACAGACTTACCTTTGAAGACGACATGTGACCATTTTTCAAGCCAGGGCTCTCAATGTATGCATGTCTCAAATGTCTTAGTGGGTCTCACTTTTACAAGTGCCCCAAGCACACCGTTTAACTATTTTAAGAAAAATAAAAAAACGCTTTCGCGGTTGTAGCCTGCACCCTCACATTGTGCAGTGTGTTCCGAAGTGTCCAATGATTTGAATTGTGATACAAGCAAATAAAATTGACACTTTCCATTGTTGTTAATGACAGAGGCGGATATTCTGCCTGGGATGCAGTAACAGAGATTTGATTTTTCTGGTTGGTCAGTCAGGGACCAATCAGAAGGCTGATAAAGGGTCAACTTTTACAGTGAAAAAAATAAAAAATAAAATAAATAAAATAAAAAATACAGAATAACTGCATGACGTGAACACTGAAATCATGCACGACAATTCAGCATGAACATACACTGAATTGTGGCTATGAAAGAAATAAATCTGAGTTTATTTCAAACTCTAAACACATCTCATTTTTAGCAGGTTGCTGCTAATGTGCTCCTGCACCGATGACTCAAAAGTTGCTGTTGTTATAGTGATGTTTGTGTGTTTTATATAAATAAACACAATTAAGAAAAATGTCTGTCTGTCTTTCTTCTTTATTTGAGTTGCACATTTTTCTGTTTCTCTGTTGTATTTGGTGCTGTTGTTGCTCGGATACTGTGCCGTGTAGAATGCTGGTGTTTACATTATTTCATGATGCGTTCCTATTGGTTGGTTAGCTGACAGAAATCGTAGAAGCAGCGACAGGCCGTCACACTCTGGGACTACTCACCCCTGATTTTAAACAACCTGTAGGCCTATTAGGACTCTATAAATCCCGAGGTGGCGCTCTCTCTCTTAAATCTCTTTCTTTAAACAGTTTCTTTTAGTTATTCTGAAATTGTTTTTACTTCATATTTAAGTGATTTTGGTAATTGAAAGGGTCAACCTGTAGATTACAAATGACTCCAGCTCACATGATACACACAAGAGGTGAGATGGTGAATTGAAGTCATGTTTATCTCACAATTTTAACTTCAGTTTATATCAGACTTGTAGCTCTGCATAAAGATAAACAGTCACTCCTGCAGTATCATAGATGTGTTCCTGCAGAGCTACATTACTACTCCATGAACACATTCTATACTGATGGATAGTACTGTTCGATGCTTTAATTGAGAAAATGTGACACTGTTGACGACTGGCTAATAGATGAGTGCTCTTGAATCTATGTGCTGAACTGGGTCCAGTGTAAAACAAACTGATCCACCTGAACCTCCCCTGCACCATCCCTGGACTCGATTGTTCTTGGGTTTCGGGCAAAAATGTCTCTCTGCAGCAGAAATTAACCAACAGGTATGTGTTTGATGTGGTTATGATAAATAATATTAACAATAAATAATGTTAAAGTGGACGACATTTGCAACACGACCACTTTCCAGTTTCCTTACACTGTGGGACAACAACAACAACAACAACAACAACAACATTAAAAGACAATTTACAGCAATGTTGAGTTTCACAAATGTAATCTCTGCAGTTGACTTTGGTCACATGTGAAAAAGGGCTCTGAGTGAAGATGTATTTGTCTATGTGAACTGTAAAAATTAACAATGTATAAGTTTTTTCGTGACTTAGACATGGTTCATATACATGGACAGTGTCCTGGCTCCACACAGAACGGACAGACAGACAGACAGACAGACAGACAGACAGACACACACACACATGCGCATGATGGCTGGCAGCAGGCTGATTTATATGCAGAAAGCCCTTTGCATTTTACAATTTTTGGTAGAATGTGGGTGGAATATGCAGCAAATCCACCTGAGAAAACTTCTAGCTGGTCTATGATTTATAAAAAAAACAAAAAACAAAATGCTTGGAGGTGTGTGTACGCACAACTCTATGAATTTTCCCACACGCCATTTTTGTTTTTTGTGCATAAGTGAACTTCTTGTAAATATCCTACATACAGTTTTATTAATGGACCCCCTAGTCCTGTGTTCCATGGTCATGATGGAAGTGGCTTTGCTCCTTCTGAATCTAAAGTTCAGCCACTGAACAAACTCTCCTCTCCAGCACCCCTGCATAGACTTTACCAGAGAGCCTGGCGGGTGTCATTTCCTGTAAATGAAACAGCCCCTCCCTTTGCCCCTTCTTGAAAAAAGGGGACCACCACTGTAGTCTTCCAATGCAATGGCACTGCCCCAGTGTCTAAGCAATATCATATTCATGTCAGCCAAGACAGGCACACAACTGTTAGGATTTGAGGTTGATGTTATTTTCTGGCATGGATCCTGTCTTTCTGGTTGTTATTTACTTCCTGTTTTACTTTGAACATCTGTTTTTGTCTTGTTATTTTCTGTTTGACCTTCATTGACCCCCATTTCCCTCATGCTTTCACATATGTCTCATCAGCCTTGGTCGCATCAGTCAATTATGGGTGAACCAGTCCCAGAGTTCAGCTTCCTCTGTGGAAGACATATTGATTAGATTGGGAATACTTCGACCGTCCAAAAATATCTCAATCCAAGGTCACTGTGAAGCACTGTTTTCCTCTCCAGAGCCCACTGAGGATTTGCCAGCACCAAGACGTTTTCCATGGTCTTCACTGAGCTCCTCCCACACAAAAGGTTTTTGCCTGATCAACTGTCAATGCTGTAGCCAGAACCTGCCAGCTGCTTCCAGGTTCCCACAAAGTAACCAGGCTCAACAGGATGCCCTTTTGTGTCCAAATTATATACTGATCTTAGTGTGTGTAGGCAACTGTGTAAGCATGAGTAAGAATGTAATGTGTTTATGTGGGGGAAATCATTGAAGTAAGTCTATTCAAATTACCACCATCACAATGCTTTTAGGGTTTGGCGTTGACAGTAAATAAACCTACAGAGAGTTGCAAAACATTTAGAGGGAAAGAAAAGTCATAAAACAACACTCCAGAAAACAAATTAAAAAGTAAAACAGCATTAAACGTTTGTGTCCTACTTTCTGAAACGAAAACTGGAATTTTATTGCAACAAAAATAATGTGAGCCGAGTCAAATCTATAAAAGTGATTTATTTTAGAATCTTTCCAAGCAAACTTTAATATTGTGTTTGTCAAAAAAAGCATTTTTGCCATCCTGTTGTTTCTGCATCATATGTAACTCAACCCACAGCCTGCTGCTGCTGCTGGGCTGTTACTTATTCAGTTTTATGTGAGTTTGCAATTCCTCCTCCACACATCAGCATGAAAATTGATTCATTTTCTGTTCTGTCGATATGCATATATGTACAGACTTATTTGGACAAAGGTTTAATGATTTTGCCTTTATACGCCACCACAATGGCTTTGAAATTTAAAAAAAACAAAACAAAAAAACAATGAAGATGACATCAAAGTGTAGTATTTTAGCTTCAACTTAAGGGATGTGGTTTCACTAAATGTGATTTTTACTGTAGAAGGATTACAGCCTTGTTAAGCAACGTCATAAATGTCTTTTAAATGCCGCGACTGGTTACTTCTTGTACCTTGATCTGTTTTCTTGTATGAGTTGGGTGATGGTCAAAACTAATGTTGAAAAGTTGAGATGCAGATATTTAAAAAAAAAAAAAAAAAAAGAAAGGAGAGAGGCGGGAATATTATCAGGAGAAAATGAATTCCAACTGTATTTTTGACCCTGATCGATTTCATTCGCTCACATTGTATATTTTTGGACTTGACATACTTTGTTTCAGTTGAAAAGTTTCATGGTCGCTCATTAGTAGTTTTGTGGTTACCATGTCTAACATCTACTAATTAATGAGTCGATGTTGGGTCAAAACCCAATCCTCTACAAGGTCTACCCCTCTTTTTGGCCAATTTAATGAATGATTTATTGCACTTTCAGATACATTCAGCTATGTATTTTATTGAGCCTTAGGCTCTAGGTTTTATCAGACGGAATAACAGCAATTAAGAAATTTCCTATAACCTTCAAACCTGATCAAGCCTTCTGGTAATTTAAAGTGGAAATTAAAAAATGAGTTTTGAAGGCTGGTGTTTGTAGTTTGTGATACTGAAGCTTAATATGCAGAGTTCCTGCACAGAAACAACTGTCTTAAAAAAAAAAAAAAGCTATGGATTTTTTTTAATTTTTTCTTTAAGTTGTGAGATGACTTTTGTATATACACAATACAGCTCAAGAGGAAGCGAGTCTGCTTTATTACAGAATCACAAAGTTTGCGTCAGCAGGAGATCTGGATAGACGACAACAGCTAAAACTGCTTTCCAGTTTTGAGTTGAAAGTTAAAATTGAGCAAAGGACTTTTATTCACATTAAAATATCAGCATCAACTTAATTTAAAGGACTATTTGTCATGAGGTGGAAGACCCAGATGCAGGAGAGCTGGCAGAATGAGGCAGAAGTAATCCAAAAACTGAAATATTTACTGATCAGAAAAATAAGAATGCTGCCACAGCAGGAAAGTACAAAAAAAAAAAAAGAAAAAATGAACTGGAACCAAAAGAACTCTGAACAAAACAAGGGCATGAACACAGGGAGGAAACAGTACAGGGCAGACAAAGACAGGACCTTATATACACACAGAGACACAGGTGAAACACATCAGGGGAACGAGGAGCAGGAAGGTCAAACAGAACAAAACAGGACTTCAAACTAAAAGCAGGACCAAACCAGAAAAAAACACAAAACTAAGATCTAAACCATGCCACTATTTGCTTAATCCTACAAAGCATCAATGTAGCTAGACAAAGTAACAATGAAACAAGCTCTCTCTGTATAATCTTAATGTGAAAACACAGAGCACTACAGCTGCTGCTGCTTCTGGTCTGTTAGTACACTGTTCAAAAGAGACTCCCTTTGCAGGAAATGCTGTTTGCGGCAATGCAAAGCCCAAAAACCAAATATTACATACCCAGATATGCAGTAGAACATTTATTTACACACTGATTCATAGTGCTGACAATAGTTGTTCATCTTTGAAATCAGCTCGAGCCACATTGTCACATCCATTCAGAAGCAGCTCAGCAGTCATTTCGAACACACAGAAACCCAGGAACCATTTACACTGAATCCTGCATTCAAACTCACAGGTTATGTGCGATAAAATATGCACTGCATCACAACAATGTAATTAAGTTGCAGGGTGCCTCATACAGTCTGAAATTGGCTTATCTCAGACAACAGAAAGAGAATAATTGTTATATTTTACAAGGTAAAAATGAAGTGACTGGAAAATCATATGCATTTGTTTTGTTTTTTTCCTCAGTAAAGGTTACTTGAGGGTATGGATCAGCTAAGCTGTCTTGCTTTTAACATCAGCCCATGTCACCACAAAGGAAGACTGTCAGAGAAGTGACTGGATTACCACTCGACTTGTGAATAATGCAGGCAGGATGTCAGTAACATGGGCCAGAGAGGGCTTTCTGCTGAGAACAGCAGGTGCCTTTCATCATCGTGACACCAGAAACAAGTCAGACACAGTAGAGCGTTTGGTCAGCAGATAGAAAAAATAAATCAAATAATGATGCATGCACGAATGAGGCCCATTTATGCATATGTGTTTCCAGTTGGTGGTATGCACACCGAGATAATAAGACATGAAAAACATTCACATCTTTTGGGAAATTGCCTTGAGCATGTGAAATTGAGCGCATTTTACTTTTACTTTATTTTTAAATGTGGAAGGTCAAGTTTTTTAATGATGTCCAAATAAGCACAAGGTAACCAAAAAAAACAAAAACAAAGCTTGTAACCCAGCAATACAAATGTGCCTTCACACTTAAGCAGAAGCAAACAAAACCAATCCATCTTGCAATTATATTCATTGATTTACAAAACAGATACATTTATTTATGTTTTAACGACTCTAGGACTTGTGTGCAGTGAGGTCTGAAGATCCAAGCACAAAAAAATGTAATTATAGATTGTGTTGGAAAAATATATATTTATACCTATATATTTTTCTTATGTGTTGATTATTACCATATTAATGCTGCATAATATCATACTAGACTAGAGATTGTCTCTTCTAATGAAACAAGATACTGAGAATATATTGTCTGCTATGGCCTAATAAGATACTGACAACACAACATGCACGAGAAAAGAGCTGAAAAAGGTTTGTGTAGCTGACTGGTTCACATAACTGGTTGGAACCAGTGATTCCACTCAAGGACAGTAGCTGAACACGG
>JBAMYA010026866.1:0-16282 GCA_037176975.1 Arrhamphus sclerolepis | reverse complement strand
GACACTTGGGGGGGGGGGTTTGGGGGGGAACACTGGAAGGATTGGGGAAAAATTGGGAAATTTGGTCCGGGGGGGGTCCGGGGTCCCCGGTCTTTTTTTTTTTTTTTTTTTTTTGCTGTTGTTTGAGGGCTGGCCATGAACATCTTATTAGTGCTCCAGTGACTGCTGTGGGCACACCACCTGACTGTGGTGTAGAGTATCCTTGTGGCACATTTCAGACCAGCAGTTTGGCAAGGTTCACCAGTGAAACACAGGCACAGGGCATTGTTGTTGTAGGTGTGGGTGGATGAGGGGGAGAATCTGGCCTGAAGTGACCCCAGAAGCTTAGAAACATCTGTGATTGGCGCCGCAGCGCCGCGTCAAGACAGCGTGCTACACCTCTACCAAAAGGTGCAGCACGGTTTCTACGTGGTTCAGCACCTCTACAGCTCAGAGTCAGCTTTGTTTTGTTGTTTTTGATTCACTTCATAATACACAAAGTGAAATTCTGTGAGCAAAACCGAATTGCTGAAAATAAGCAACACCTTCCCTGAAAAATGCATCATCTAAATGTCAGCACTTCTAAGCTATCATCTGATCTTACCAGGTCTCAGAGTAGGTAAATATAACCTTAGATACGCGTGACATGATGTCATATCACACTGTTATCGTGAACACCTCTAAGGAGAAGACATCAGCAACGATCTTTGAAGTGATGCTGCCCATCAGCCTGGAAAGGGTTATTTTTAAACAAATTCTGTGTAAAGAGGGAAATGTTCTCAGGTGGAAAATATAGAAGATTTTTCAAGAATCGTGACCAATTCGGTGCTGCTCTCAAACTACATGCAAAAATAAATAATAAATAAATAAATAAATAAACAAGAGAAAACAAAAGCTTCATCTTGAAGGCCTGCTGAAGGCCTGTTGTGTGTTACAACTTCATGTACATACAATTAGGTTCATAAAGTTGACAACCAACTTTGACGAGAGCAAAGTGGAGATGTTTCAATTCAGTTGTATTTACTATATAACGTCTATTACGATACAAGTTGATGCTTTACGGAGATGCAGAGCATGACCCCCCCCCCAAGCAACAAGGAAAACTCCCCATTGGGAAGAAACCTTGAGCAGGACCTGGCTCAGAGGGGGGAACCTTCAACCAAAGGACAGCTAGACAAAGACAGAAAAGAGGAGGGAGACAAAAAAGAAAGGAGAGGCACAAAGATATATAAACATGGTGATTGGAGGGTTGCACTGCAGGTCAGCATGTTAGTTAGTGTCCTACAGGATGGAAGTGCAGGTCCGGATGTAGCCCTGAAAGCAACCTGCCTGCAAACATATGGAGAAGATAAAAGAAAAAAATGGGGGGAGGGAGGACAAAGGCACAGAACCAAGAACAATGGAGTAGAATTGGAGAAGAAGGTGAGGAGTACTGCTGAGTGGGTCATGTTGGCCTGTAACAGCATAAACGATAAGGCTCTGACTGATTAGCACAAGCTTGCTCTAGTTTTGGCTCTCGTCATTCCTGTAACTGCAGCTACGACTATTAGCTCTAACACATCATTGTTTGGATTAACGAAGTTTTTTTTCAAAGGTGGAGGTGGTGTTAGCCTCTTCAAACCAAACCGGTAGCTGGTTTCAAGGTAAAGGTGCCAGATGACAGAAAACCCGTCCTCCCAATCTGGTTTTGGATTTTGTTGGAACTACAAGTAAACTACAAGAGTTTTAACTGAGTCCGCCGCCAACAACCCTGTATAGCAAAGTACCGCAAACTCAAATGGGCCGCCATCAGTTAAATTAGACCCTGTAACAGGACAATAATCCCAAAACACACAAATCTACACCAGACTAGCTGAAAAAGAGAAGAATCAAGACGTTTTAGTGAGCAAGTCAAAGTCATGGACTGGATCGGTGCTACAGGCTTGTTATTAGTGTTATTATTCTTATATTTTTACACATGGTATAATTTGTCATCTCTTTTTATCTGGCGAGGATGAGATTAGCCCTGATAAATAAAACCTAGGTAATAAAACTATGAAAGACACACGTGTTTAACAAATTTGTGTAACTGGCTTCAAAGCCAGTATGATGTCACAAATCCTGTTCATGATTGAATGCAGAGTGACAATAACTTCATTTTGAATATCATATTTGAACAGGATATTTCTTTTTGGAACTAAGTGATTTCTCATTAATTCATTGACTACCCGGGAGTTAAATATGAAAACTGCTCCCAAAATTAAACTTAAGTGAATATAGCCGATGTTTTTCAGGGGAGAAAGACTGGTTTGAAATGCTCTTCAGTGTAAAGAAAGACTCCCATCTAGTGGTCAGACCATTTCACTGATCACAACAAGAGATGATGTTTTTTTTTTTGTTTTGTTTTTTTTAATCTGCTGTGAATTGGCTCTTGTATCGCAGTGAGTTAAAGTCCAAGCAGTGTATGTCACTGCACATTATACCACTGTTGTCATGGCAATAATTCACGTGGACAGGCTCTGAGATCTCCATCCATTATATTTTCCTCCATCAAGGAAACGCTGGATCCTCTTGCCTGCTTCCAGGCTGTGTGGTGGGGGAATTAAAGTGACACAGCTATATTCTGTGAAAGTAAAGCAGAGCAGCTCACAAGGGTGAGATCTTAAAAAAAAAAAGGGGTGAGGGGGGGCAGTCTTTTTATAGATGAGACTCACTGAGGCTCAGAATCTCTCCAGACTTTTATAAGGAGACAGGACATTTCCCACGTAGATACTCTCACCTTAAAAAAACCCACTGGAGGACAGGGGTGTGACTAGATGCTGTATCCTCCTGCCTTTTCTCTGTAAGACACAGATGGACAAGCAGCTGATGCAGGAGGCAGTATCCTCCATGGCATGCTCGAGCAAGGACCCGCAGGCATCTTGAAATAGAAATCCAAAAGAGGAGGAGAGAAAGGAGGAGGAGGGGGGTTTTAGAGAGAGAGCACTGGCATGCCAAGCTCAATATCTAGCATGGCCGTGCAGAAGAAACAGAGTGTCACCCCTCCATCGCAGGGACCACTTTCCACACGTATCATCGAGAGCCAGAGGGTTGGAAACAGACCCGAAAAAGCAGGAGGTGAGCGGCTTCTTATTTATGCTTTCTTTCTGGAGAGGACCTGGTCAAAACAAGCGTTTACAGACGAGTCAGATTTATTGTGGATCACAAATTCAGGATGATCTGATCATACTGAAGGCATGGCTTGATCACATGAGAAGATGTTTGTTTTTTTAAATAATTGTGTATGTCAACAATAAACACGAGGAATTATGGAGTCTAACACAGATTACATAACCAGCATCCTGATATATAATATTCATAATGATATATATTATTTATACAGCCCTAAAGTAACACGTCCATGTGATGGATTGTTTTTTTTGTTGTTTTTTTTCTTTGCCTCTTGTGCATTGCTAATCCATACTGCGTAGGGCATCTAACTTTATTTTCTTTGCTGTCTCAGTCATATCCATGGGGACTTGTCAGGTGCTAGCCTTTTATACACATTCAGCTGATAATGGCTCTTTCATTAAGACGCTGCCCGAGGCCCAGTAAGATCCAGAACATGTAAACAAAACTCGGACAGCTTGTTCAGGATGACTTGTTTCATTTCATGCAGGAATCTAATTAAAATAAATATCAGAAGCTGGTTTTCTTATATGGTTTTCTTATATTCTTTCCTTTTTTTTTAAATGATATGCTTCTTTTTTTTTTCTTATTCTCACTTATAGGGAATGGCTCTTACATGAAATCAAATTCACAAACAAAGAAACCAAACTGTGCCGTTGAAAAGTCTCCCCAGAGCTGCAACACAGTTGCTCCACGGGCCACTGCAGGTATGTCAGGTCACGTTTATTCTTCTAACCCTTCTAGAAGGAAGGTCTGCTTTTACCTTCCTGAGCTAAACTGTTTATAAGACCAGAGTCAAAGATCTCACCAAGGTTTCGCCCCAGTTGCTTGCAGTACAGATAATGGGCCAGTTACACTGTCATGACCATCTTACTCAGAGGTGCCAAACAAGCCACATCATCACCATGGTTACCGCTTAAAGGGCTGGTTATTCTTTACTTTCTAAACCAGCTATGTTGTCAGATCATTTTAGAAAAAGTGGGAATTTTTGTCATAAAATCTCAAATTTCACAAAATCATAAAATTTATCATAAAATTTAGGCCTAAAAATCCCCTTTTTCTAGTAAAATCACAAATTAAAAAAAAAGTTTTTTGTAAAAAAAAAAGCAAACTTTGTTGTAAATTGCACATTTTAAAAAATTCAACATTTTTTTGTTTTCAGCAAGCAAGACTTTTTAATCATACAATCACAAATGTCACAAAATCTTAAAAGAAGAATTGGTTTTTTTTGGAAAATAATCAACTTTTTCCAACATTGTGATATAAAATTACAGCAGTCATAAAATTGTAAATTTAGTATAATTTAAACTTTTGGCCCTTAAAATCTGTGATTTTAAGGGCCAAAAGGGATAAGGGATTTTTCAAAAATGAGCAACTTTTGTTGTATTTTTTTTTTTCACCAAAGAATTTCTGACATAAGCAGCTGCTCTCCACCTCAGTTATTCCACTTTTTGAAGTCAGAACTGAATCAAACAGGCGGTCACACCAAAATCTTGTCTTTGCACGCTCTTGCAGGCCTGATAAAGTGAAGCTGGGGCTGGATTTGGCCTGCGGGCCTCGAGTTTGACACGTGATCTAACATGTCTGGCTGACCAAAAACAATGTGCCTTGTTCTTATTCAGGTTGAGGAAGTTCATCTCAAACCATGAATGTACTTCCTCAAGACACTTCAGCAAAGCTGGTATAGATCCACTAGGCTTGTCTTTATGGGCAGATGAATTTGCTAATTGTCAGCAAAATGGTGAAAAGTGATGTCATGCTTTTGAAAAAATGGACCCAAAGGAAGCATGAACAGAGCAAACAGAACTGGGCCCAGAATGGAGCCTTGTGGTACACCACAGTTAAGTGGGGATGCATCCGAGAGACCACATTAAGCAGACAAAAGCCGGGTCTTCGTATTTTTTTGTGCTATGAAACAGTTTAAAGCTAACTTGAATTTCTCTGGAAAGGTCGAGGCATAACTGCAGTTCACATCTGAGGTTTTAGTGTGCGAATCCTTAAATTCACCTTTTGTGCATTCTCATTAACGCAGCCACCAATGGGCAAAATGTCGATGAGAGGCTGAAAGCGGCACGGGAAAGAAGAGAAGAGCAGCAGAAGTTACGTGGTATGTGAGCTCCCGAAGCATCGCCGCTAAGACGCCGTCCTCCACTTTCTAATCATTTTGACGTTCGTCCTCAGCCTCTCGGGAGCTGAACAGGTTGGAGCGCGAGCAGCGTGCCAAGCGATACTATGAGCAACAGCTGCAGGAGCGCAAAAAGAAACTGCAGGAGCAAAGGCTCAAGGAGGAGAGGCGGCATGCAGCTGTGGAGGAGAAGCGCAAGCAGAGGCTGAGAGAGGAGAGGGTACGCTCTGATGGGCCATCAGCTGGTTTCTTCTGAAGGTTTTCCTGGCAGATTATTTAACATCTGCTGTTTTTTCTCAATTAAGGAGCGATATGAATCTGCAGTGCGGAGGACTCTAGAGAAGAGCCAAAAGGCCCAACTGCACCTCAGTCAAAGCTCAAGGGGAAGGAAGCCAACCAAAAATAGTAAGAGACATGAATGTGCTTTCTTTTCTTCCTCTTTTAACTCGCTCTGTCTAAATAATCCACAAGCACTTTGTGCTCTCTCTGCAAAAATGTCATGCAACTCAACATTTCTCGGCATGCCCTGTCGTTTGCTTCTGCTGCACTCATAAACCTCAAACTGATCAATAGCTCCACGCCGCTCGCCTCTGACGACGTGGGAGAAGAATCTGGTCAGTCGCCTCCTTACCCCAACATGCTCCTACCTGGCCAGGAGCAAGAGTGCTGCTTGTCAGTCAGGAGAAGAAGGTACTTCCTCTTCAGGATGACAGAAAGTCTCATTTGCTTTTAAAGTGCTGCAAAAACTAACCTTTCCGGCCTCCTTTTTCCTCCCTGTCGTCATGGTGCTTCACATTTGTGTCCATTCTTACCATCACTTGTGCATTTCTTAATTTCATCCTCATTATGTCACAAACCACTGGCTCAGTTGTCCACATCTGTCGCCGTGCAGTTTCATGCCACTCCACGAACACCAGCGCAGCCACTCATAAACCCCAGCAGCGCCCTGGTCCGGCCCCCCACAGGTCACCTGCACCCCCCAGCTCCAACAGCAGCCAGCAGAGAGGCATCTGTCTGGCACAGGTACGTTTCTCTCTAAATACTATCAGACTTCAACTGAAAGAGAGAAAATATTTAAACAGATAAATACATTTTTTAAATGCCTTTTGATTTTAGATCAAAGCAGCAAGACGGATTGATGCTGACAAGAAGAACTCAAACAGTCTGAGCTCAAAGAGAGACTTAAACGTCAGATGGCCTCCTGTCAACGCCGCTGTGAAAGCAACCACAGGCGTTCAGAGCAGAACAGCCCCCCCCACACCAGAGCGGTAGGTGAAAGGCAAAGTGGGACACGCGTTCCCTTTCCTGTTTGTGAGCGCACGCCTGTAAGTTCTAAATCTAAAGTTCCAGTGCACCACAGCCCTGCCACCATTTTCTTTCTTCTGGAGCAGCCTGAAAATGTTCACACTGTAATGACTCACTGGATTACATAGTGCTGTGACATCACCGACCCAGATCAGAGCGGAATAATGCGGTTCCCTCACCTCTACATCCACCCGACTCCACATCACGCTGCATGAACCAGAGGTCTGGACTCGAGTCGCACGACCTGGACTCGAGTCCGACTTCAGAAAACAACTCGACATGGACTTCTGCATCAGTGAATTGTGACTTCACATGAACTTGAAGTGAAAAAAAACACTTGATATTTTACCCCAAAGATTTAAAGAAAAAAAAAGTGTACAAACCAATTAATTTCACTCGTCACGTCTCAACAAGCATCCAATCGTTATAGACCAGTTCTTTCCAAATATAACAGTACTTCACAAATACATTCCCCAGATTAAGTTAATTTGGGTACAAAAACTTCAAAATAGTTAACAAAAAAAAAATCCTCATTCAAATACGGGTCAAAGATCACAGACGGATGGAAGAACGTCCACTCATGTGCCATCTACCTGCTGCCTATCATTAACCTTTAACCTATAACTGCCCCATTGGTAAAAGGACTCGGAAGGACTTGAAATTTCAAGTTTCTGACTTGGGACGTGACTCGAGGCCAGAGGATAAAGACTTGAGACTTACTTGAGACATGGACAGCAATGACTTGGTCCCACCTGAGGCAAGTGCTGCACCACTCACAATGATCCCACGAAGGTGCAGCATTGCATCCATCGTCCAGTATGAGCTTTCCCAAAGCATTAAGGCGTTCTGCCGTCTGAAGATGGCTCCTTTACCGTTCTAACAATGCAATAATAATACGTCTATATATAGACTGGGACACACACAGCAGTGTATGTCTCACCCTGGTGGCCCCTCCAGGTTGCTGAGAAAAGTGAACTCTGTAGTACAGCCCAGCTGGCCTCTGCTTCATCTGTCGTGCTTGCAATCTTAGTGTTTTTATTTTGTTTTCCTTGCAGCATCTTTAGCTCAGTTGTCCAAATTTTTCCCTTTCATAGCCACATTTTCTTTTGGCTAGCTAGCCGTCTCTTTCATCTTTTTCCTCTGCAAGGAGTACCTCACATTTCAAAGAACAGTCAGTCGGGTTTATTGTGCTTCTGTTACTACCTTCCAAGGTAAATAAGGTGCGACATCAGTGGTTTGAAATTGTGTGACCTTGAGATACTGTCTTTAAAACAGGCATCCATCTAGGCCACCTGCATGTAACTGCATCATCGTTGCTTTAAATGTGGCCCCTCAGATCGGTCAGGAAACATTCGATCCCGCTGCAGCTTGAACTCCCATCTGTTCCTGAGGAAGATGGTGCCGTTTCCAGCTCCATCCACTCTGCTGGGAACACGAGGCCTGCTGGGAAGTCAGACAGAGGCCATCCGCAGAAGCCGAAGAAGGAATTCCCAGCAGAGACTCCAAGTTCCAACCCGCCTGTCACCCAGAGAGAGGCTTCAACCCGAACAGCAGCAGATGGAAGTAAGCAAGAGAAACATCTGGAAATGTGACGTTATTGATCTCGTTTTGAATGTAGATGACTTGAATATGTGGTTCCAGCCTTTATCTTTCTCATCACTTCAAGTACCCACATAAACACTGATTTATAATTTTATTTTCTCGTTCCTGCATCATTCAAGGTACCTAGAATTAAGACATTTTTGTGAGTGTCTTTCACTTGTTACTGTCCTCATTTTTAAGCAGTTTAATCTAAAATTCAGCTTTTTTTTCATCTTGCTGCATGGACAGATCATTTCATTTTCACCTAGAATTTATTTCTTCTGGTTTAGATTTGTTTCTATTCTTTTTTGTTCAAAATGTCTCCTCACCCAGCTCCCTCGGCTCCTGAGGTCGCGCTCCGGCCCTCGGCCGGCACTTCAGACCCAGAGGAGGCCTCCCGTCTACTGGCTGAGAGGAGGAGAGAGGCCCGACTCCAGCGGGAGAAGGAGGAGCAAGAGCGGCTGCAGCGAGAGGAGGCTGAGAGGTAAAATGCATGTCCACCACCACGGCAGAGCAGGCACGCAAACACTGACGCGTTTGTGACCACTCCTGTCCAGGCGGAGCCGTGAGGAACTGGAGCGCAGGAGGGCAGAGGAGCGAGCTCGACAGGAGGCCGAGGCCCAGCGCCTCATCGAGGAGAAGAAGAGGAGGGAGGAGGAGGAGCAGAGACGAGCTGAGGAGGAGAGAGCTCAGGCCATGAAAGAGGCAGCGCTCATGTGGAAACAGGTGAGCAGTGGATGGAAAACATCCCTGCACAGCAAATCATGAAAACAAACCTCTCAGTGAACACTTTTTTTAATTTGTCTGTTTCATGCAGAGAGAGGAGGAACTGGCTAAAGAGAGGGCGCGAGCTGAACAACTTAAACAAGAGCGAGAGATGGTTGCCCAGAAGGAGGAGGCGGCACGCCAAGCAAGAAAGAAGGTTTGTAATTGTATATATATTATATATCCTTTTCATTTTGTTTTATCTCACTGCAAACAGAAAGTTCAGGCTTTTTAAGATAATCCTCTTCGACAGTTTAGTTCATCCAAAGTTCAAGTTGGAAAAAGTAACACAGGAAGCCTCTACTGCAACGTGAAGATGTATCTGAGGCTCTGCATAGAGTAGCGGCTAAAAGAAAAACAGTTAACAAGAATTTTTGACTTTACAAACGTACAGATTTGCAACAATTTTTCAGATTTCATCGTTCAAAATTTAAGTTTGTAAATTGGCAAACATCACAATACAGCATTTAGGTGCTTTACCACTTAAAGTTCACATTATTACTTAAACTAAACTTTGTTTTTTCTTTTTTTTTTATCTCCCAAAATTCCATTTGAGACTGAGCTTGTCGCTTGGGGGCCCCAAAGGCTCCAGAGTCCCTCTGCATTTGCTTGTAGATAAAAATGTTCCAATGCGACTGTCCATCTGTGCACAACAGAAACAATAACATCAAGTATATTTTTTTCTTCTTTTTTTTTTTGTAAAGACAGTGAGAGTTTTCTTCTTTTTCAGCGACTTGAGGAGATCATGCGGAGAACTCGGAGCACAGATTCTCCAGATAAGGTGAGATTTATTGCATGGTTTTGAAAACAGTACACTGCCTCAGGACTGTCATGACGCACAACCGGCATTAGCTAAGAAAAATAAATAAAAACACACTGCTCATTGCAGAAACTCGCACCAGCGAGAACCCTCCCAAAAGAAAACACAGAACCTGCTCACAACGGGAGGATAGAGGATGCCGAGAAGCTGTCTGTGGGGGCCAAAAGCACACAGCTGGGGATGAGCAGGGACGAGGACGCAGTACCTGTTGTGGCCTTCAAGGAGCGCAGATCTCTCAGAGCGCTCTCTGGTCTGGAGGAAATCCAGACGCACCAGCGAGCAGGTGAGCGAGCAAAGAAGCGTCGACCCAGAAACACATCTGCACGTGTCATCACTTCATCAGCACAAAAAATAAAAGATTCATTCATTCATGATCCATTATCATGAAAAGATCGATCCATCTGTCTGTCTGTATGTATGTATGTATAGATCGATAGAGCTATACATCTGTAGATCTATCTATACATCTGTCTATACATCTACAATTATTTTTATTTAAAAATATATATTTAAAAAAATAAAATAAAGAACTTCTTATATGAAGCTATTTATTTTTGATTTAATAATTGATTAATTTATTTTACAAATTTATTTTTTATTTTAAAAAATATTTGAAAAAGGAAAATCAAAAAAGAGCCTTTTTTTAAATCTATTTATTTACGTTATACGAAATGTATTTTGATTTTTTTTTTATTTAAAAGTAAGTAAAAAAATTTTAATCTAGCTATTTTTGATTTAATTGTTGATTTATTATTTGTTTATTATTATCTTTTTCTTTTTTACTTTTACTCTTTTCTTTTTATTTCTAAAAATAAAAGTCAAGGACTTTTTAACTTTTACTTTCCTTTTTTTTTTTTAACAAAAGTCTTTCATTTAAAATAAGGATTTAAAAACAGTGATGTGTCTGCAGGCAGATGTGCAACAGATGTTTTTCATGATGCCGAGCTGCTTAAAACAAGTCTTCATGTTTTCCGTCTCTGCATCTTTCAGAGGTCATCTGAGCTCCGCCGAGCCGCCGCCTTTCTTCGTTGCAGAGCCTCAGATAATCTGGCAGACGTGGAGATTAGCGCAGCAGATTTCAGCCATGTCGCCACCCTTCAGCACCTTGGACAGAGCATGTACAATTACAGCCTTGACCTCAACATGTGGTCACTTTTCTGTGTGTGACCGATGGCACAAAGCGATTAAGCGTTAGTTTCCTCTGCGCAGCAGGTTTCTAGTCTTATCATGACGCTCTATAAGCGGTGTAGATGTAGTCGGTGCTGATAGTTTGTTGGCAAATACAGTTAATCGATTGTCTAGAGTGTTGCCTCTGCTACCAAATCTGAAAAATGTTGGGACTATATGTAAAATCTTGTTTTTAAAAAAAACAACAGTGTTTCTTGCATTTAGTTTCACTTTTATTTGAAGACAGTTTGAACCTTTGAACCTGTCCCCTGACATCCATGTTTGCTTTTTAACCCTGCAACACATTGAATAACAACAAAAAAATAACCTTGAACACTTCATAATGTTGCTACTTCTTCTTACAAGCTGAAACAGTTTTCTGGCATTGAGGACACCAAACGCTGAAGTCCAGCAGCTGCCCCCTCTTCTTCTTCAGCCGTTTCTAAAATGTGCAGGGTGGAAGACGCTGGAAGACGTGTTTTTCAAAGCAGCATGTTTCACTGAACTCTCAGTTTAAGTTTCTGGGATCCTGCTGCCATCAGAGAAGCGTAAATGACCAATCCCACTGGTGCAGCACAGAGTCTGGATTTTAGACTTCCATCCTTCCAAAAAAGAGTTTTGAGGGACTTTAATTTATCTGACCACAATTCACATTTAATCCCAGATGCCTGAGCCACTGAGGGATCTGAAATCACAGCGGTTCAACTTAGGCTTGCACCTTTGGGCTTTACCCACTGACGTAATCTGTACTGAAACGGACAAAAATTGGGATTATGAACTTAAATCAGTTGGATTATATGTTGAATTGGACTCCAGTGGAATACAATATGGATTTAATTGGATTGCAGTAAACTTTGCAGCAGAATAGGTTTGGCTGTACGTGTAAAATGAATTAAAAGGTTCCTTTGTGCTGCTCTAAATGATTTAAAAAATTGTGAAAAGTAGAGTTAGAAACATGGAAATCCCATCTAATAATTCTCAGAGGAACATTGCTCTTGGTCTCACAAGGATTTTTCTGCTACATTCGCTGACAAAGTTGACATCTTTGCTTTTAAAAGATGCAGCCTTCTGTGTTTTCTGCCTTCGTACCAAACAATCATCGTTACAGTCACCTGTTTAACAGACCTGTTTCTTCCCTTCCACCTGCAAAAATGGATGCACCAAAGAAAACATCTTGGGTTCAAACTGTCTGAGGAGGGAATAATAATCGAGAAACGCTGCATTTTCCACATCGTCCCGACCGTTTCTGATTTGAGCTTGTATTAGAAATATCACTTCTAAGTCTAACACAGCTGGCCCAGTGCTTTCTGCTTATGCCTGATATTTCTTGCTGTCCACGCACTTTCCTTCCCAGTGTTGTCACTGTGGAGTTAGAATAGGTCCAGAGCAGAGTTCAGTGGTGACCTGCTGCATTCCAGTTTTAGTCTTAGGTTTTTGCAACTATAGCAATGGTGTATTTCAAAGCTGCTACAGGTGTGGGGCTGTCACAGTGGCACGTTTTCACTGCACAAGATTATTGAGAGTTCAATATGTTGAACCTGTGGAAGAGTGTTTTTTGTAAGTTTCCTTTGTTTTTGTGCATTTTATTTTCCTTTTTGGGAACTGAATTACACTCAATGGGAAGTTTAATCAGAGTGGTACAAAAAAAAAAAAGAGCCGTTACCAGCCTGGCCAGCCACACCCAGTCACGAATGGGTCTGGTACCCCTCCCATTCACATCCATTTCCACTGAACCAGTTGCAGCAGGGTTGGGAGGGGGGAGGCTTGTCTTTATGCAGGATTGATGGCCTCTGTTCCAAGCAACACAGATTAACACGGTTGCTGTCACATGCATCTCATCTCAGACGCAGTTTTATTTTTGTCAAATCCAGAGGAACTAATTATTTGAAAAATAATTCCAATGGCTGGCCAGGCTAAACCGTTACAGCCCTACACAGGAACGTAGATTACAAAGACTTGCTTTGATTTTTTTTGTGTGCGTGTGTGGTTTTAGATGCAAAAATATAGTTTTTTGGGTTTTTGTTTTTTTGTTTTTTTGCACAAGCTGTTGCTTTGACATTGTGCACCTGTTTTAACACAGAAAAGTGTTTGGCTTATAGGTTAAATGAATTAATTGAAACCAAAAATACATTTTAAAAAAATGTGGCAGATCTTTAATATTTGATCTTCTTGCAAAAGTACTGCTTTTGACTATCACATTAGCTTGTAGAGATGTCGAAATATATGACACATTTCATTAAAGCTGATTCTGTGCCACATTTCTTGTCCTCTTTCTCGGTTCCTTTGTCACACTTGTATACAATTTCATAGAAAATAAAAGTTAAAAAAAAAGAAAAAAAACTGTGTTGAACAACAATATACAAAAAAGAGCACACAGTAAATGGTCCACATCCGGTGCTAGTGGTTAACGGAGGACGGAGAAGGAGGCTGAATCATCTGCAGCAGCTGTCTGGTCTCTTCCGTCTGTGCGTGGACGCTCCAGATCTGATCCTCCAGCTCACTGCCAGCCAGCAGTAACGAGAAGTCTGCATCTACACAGAGACGTCAGAGGCAAGCTTCAGCTCCGGCTCTGCTACACCAGGGGTGCCAAACTCGAGGCCTGTGGGCCAAATCTGGCCCACCCAGCACTGCCGTGTAAAAACAACCGTATACTTACAGCTGGAACGTTTCTGAGGAAATTTCAGTGCTCGTTTGATCAAAATGTGGATTAGCTGAGGCAGAGACCAGCTGGTTTATGTCAGAAAGTCACGATATACGTAGCAAAAGATTTTATGACAAATTGTATTTTTTGAAACTTAATTTTTACAAAAATCACGAGTTTTGACCAAAATGTGCAAAGACTGCAAAAGATACAATTTTATAACTTGTAATTTTCACAATTTTGTGACATTTGCGATTGTACTATAAAAAGTCTTGGTTGCCTACAATTTTCAAAATTTGTAATTTCACTGTAAATATTTTTCAAAAACAATTGTAGTAGAAAAGTGAAACTTTTTTTATTAAGATCACAATTTTTGTGAAATTTGATATTTGACAATTTTTTTAAAGAAGTTTTTGAAAAAAGATGTGATATTACTAAATTTGGTATATTACTTTTTTTAAATTGATAAAAATCTATTTTTTTCTTTTTTGTTTATTCGGGAAAAAAATAGGGGTTTTTTTTGTACAAAAGCCTCAATTTTACGATGAAAGTTGCAAATTTTGTGAAATTTTAGATTTCATAGGTGGTTGGGGGGGGGTTAACTGTCCCTTTAACGGTAACCATGGTGATTATGGCATCCAGGATGCATGAGTTTGACACCTCTGTACTACAGTAACGTCTGATTATTCATTTCCAGTGTAAATAAATGCTGTGCCTATAGCTCTTTATTAAATAAAAGCAAACCGTACACCGACCTTCCTTCAGCTTGGCGATGGCGGCGATGCCAAGCTGCTGGAATTTAACATCTTTCTTTTTGAGGAAGAACAGCAAATACTTGGACATTGAGACGTAGTGAGGCCTCAACAACCGGATGGTCTCCTCTGTGAAGGACAAAAGAAAAAAGAAATGGCTACAACTAAAAGCAAAACAAGTTAAATTGCCTTGGACTTGTGATTCCAGGCCATTACCGGTCATTCTGAATTTCCCGATCACAGCTGCAGAGTTGTATGACAGCAGGGGACTTCTGGTCTGTTCAGACAGCTTCACGAGTCTCGAAACCTGTTCTTGGGTGACTGTCATGGACAATTTATTCCCAATCAGATCTGAAACGGAGAGAAGTTACGTGAAAACATCCAGAACACAGGTGGGAACTCGCTGAGTCGGGTTCGGGTGACTCACCGCAGGTCATCAGGTGATGTAAGCTCGATGTCACATGCAGCAGGACCTCATCTGACAGGGATGGAGACACAAGTGCCAGGAGGAGTCCTGGCAGGCACAGACTTTCCATCACAGCCTAGATAACACCAGCCGGGTTCGACGTAAACACACCTTTCTTTGCTCATATAAATCAGAAACTTGTCGGGGAATAAGAGCGCGTTGGCTTTGTTTTACCTGCTCAGCCATGCAGGCGTCCCCGAGGCTCACCATGATCTTGCAGCTGTGTGTGATTACAGCAGGACTGGAGCTGTGCTGATGAAGCAGCTGGCCAACCTCTTCCAAAAGTCCTTCACTCACAAGGATGTTCTGGGATCAAATCACGGGAATCCGTTTCAATACTGGGTTATATACTGGTACAGCAGAAGGGGAAAGGCGCCCCAGTAGATTTAGAAATGCTTCCAAAACCACTTTATTGTGGTTTTGCTGCGTACCTTGTTTGGTGGGTGTGCAGACAGAGCAGACAGCAGCGCCAGAGCCGACTCTCTTCCCACGCCAGACGACGTTCTCAGCAGCGCCTTCAGAGGAGACGAACAGTTGAGCTCCATCAGCTGCTCCTGGATCAGAGCTGCACATGGAAACGACGAACACCATCAGATACGGTGCAACATTCTGGTTCTCTTTTTAAAAAAATTCAATGTTGTTACTACCGTTCTTTGAAAGAGTTTGCAAGCATCTGCATGCTTGGACTGAATTCTGGAAAGTGAATAAAGGAATCATTTTTAAAACTTTTGCACCTTTTAAATTTTTTTTAATTCAAGTATCACCGACTTGAGTGCACAAATACCTTCTGCACAGAGGAGGACATGAGAGTCAGAAGAGACTTTGCCAAATAACGACCCCCGATGCTGAGCAACTTGGGGTGATGCTCTGGCGCGGCGGCGATGTTGCACAGCGCCGTGCAGCTGTGAAACTGGACCTCTGAGTCCGAGGACTGCAGCAGGAGGACCAGAACTGGAATGGCCCCTGCTTGACACAAAATCCTTGTTGACCAATCTGAAGAAAAAAAAAAGAATAAAGAAAGTTTATTCAAGTGATACTGGAAACAAAAGCATCTGAAATGTGTGAAGATGTCGAGGAATGCGAACCAACCGGACTGCGTGAGATGTAACAGAGCCCACGCTGCATTCTGCTGCACCTTTGGGTCGTAGGATTTAGCTAAAGCTAAAAGTGGTATGATTCCATCCACCAAGAGATCATCTCTGGTTGATTCTACGTAAAAAAAAAGTAGACCGCTGTTTTACTTTGTAGTAATCACACAATGAAGAAAAAAAAGGGAATAAACAGACATTAAAACAACTATATGGCCTGCATGACCTGACAGGACACGCGTCAGACTCGAGGCCCGTGGGCCGAATCTGGCCCGTTAGCACGTGCACAGACTTTCATATACGTATAACTAGAAGATTTCTGAGGAGATTTCAAAGTGACCACCTGTTTGATTCAGTTCTGACATCAGGAAGTGGAATAACTGAGGTGGAGAGCAGCTGCTTTAAGGTGGAATAACTGAGGTGGAGAGCAGCTGCTTTAAGGTGGA
>JBAMYA010026855.1:0-16285 GCA_037176975.1 Arrhamphus sclerolepis | reverse complement strand
TGACGTTAATATGACCAGTCCAGACAGATTTCCTACACTGGGAGAACTGGCCAACATTAAAAGGCAGTTTGCAGCAACGTCAGCTTAGATCCTACTATGTTTTATAAATAAGACCTCTGAGGTCTCAGGAGGGATTTCACCTCGGAGCACAGCTACGAATGTCATGCGACGTTTAAAACAGCAATAAGGTTGATTCCATAACAAGTTCTTTTTTAATGCGTTTGACACATCAGACATAACACCACGCTAATTACTATTCTAATTTCTTTCAGTTCATCAATTGTTTCTCTCTGATTTTCCAGAACAGCATTCCTCAGCTCCCGTCCTCCAGATGTTTCATGCGCTTGGGGCGTGGTTGTGTGGTCTCCGTGGTTACCGCTGTTAACCAGTAGCATTGATCGACTGCCTCATTTAAATATACATTGACATTCACTAGTTGCTCTGCATTGACATTTATGGTTGTGTAGAGGGCAGGACAGGAGGCGGAGCCTTGTATGCAAACATTTAAGTGCAGCTGTGATTTATCAGAGAAATTGCTTGCTGGTGTGCGTATGTAGGGTTTTGTAAATCGGGATTTTTTTTTTTTTTTTTTTTTTTTGCCGTGTGCCACTTTTGGCCGTATGCACAGTTTTAGTAAATGAGACGCACACTTTTAGTAAATGAGACCCCAGACGTTTTAATTTGATTTTATCTTTCAAAAATGATGGTAAAAATTGCAGGAACCCTCAACTCTGTTATGGTGGAGATAATGAGCTGTCACACTCAGAAAACATAAAATAAAAGCAAGAAATTAACCAATACGGCAAAACTAAGGGCTCCAACCTTCCAACACCCAAATACTTTACATATTTCTAAATATTTATGAGCTAAATTAAAAAAAAAAATGACCAAGTCTGAAATCTATGAATTCATCGATTGATGTCAAAAACAATATTTACAGAAATATGGGCAGGGTTGATATTTCCTGAGTTGGGCATTGTGTTTGTTGCCTGGCAACATCTTAACTGATGACATCACAGGCAGCGTCAGTAGCTGAAGCTGAAATACACACTTGTATCAGAATACCAGAGGTGAACGTTCTAAGGAGGTAACATAGGCGACTAACAGTTCTGTATGGAGGGTGCAGAAACGCTGCTTCACAATAACAGAATGTTAGCATCTCTAGCTAACAGGCAGAGTAGTCCCTCCTCCTTTATGCTAATCCCTCTGTACGCAGGTTGAAAGCTAGCATCGAGTTATTAGAGTTACATGAACAATACAGCATTCCTGATATTCCAGACTCGTCCATTTTATTTACCAGGGATCTTATGTTCATGATGACGATCAAAGAAAGACATGCATTAAAATGCGCTCTACCACCATGTTAGCTTTTTATTCTTGACATACTGATGTGGACAAAGTTGTTGGAACATGTATGTATTTTCTTCCTCCATGTTCCTGTAATGTGAGATCTGATCATAGATGGATACAAGCCGCTGTATACTCTCCTAGGTACGATTTCATTGGCTAGCACTTGCTGCAACCTGATTGGCCAATGTACGTGTTGATATGTGGAAAGTTGAACATGACGTCATCCCATTCAAAGTCTCTGGAGACGGATGCAGACGACAGACGTGTGAATCCACCGTTAAGTTGCTGATCTGAACCTGGACAGTGAATCAGTGTTTATCATACAAGGTGGTAAAACAGTGTCTTCTGGAGTCCCGCAAGACAACCGTTAGGACGACTGAATGGACCATGAGAGGACAGGGACAGCCTATAGGTGTGCTTTAAATAAGAAAAAAAAAAAGACTTTCACCATTAGAAGTAGATGCTGATTCATAATGATGTGTTGCATCATGTGATTCAGTAAAATGAATTTCTGTCTCAATAAATGCATCTGTCCTTCAGATCAAATCTCAGCATGTTGCCCTTATTTATTTATTTATTTATTTTTTTGAGTCTTTGAAGCTGAAGGTATTTGCCTCTTCATGACGTCCTTTTAAGTGGAATGATGACCGACATACTGAAGCATGACTGTGATGCAGCAGTTTCTCATCATTTTTAGGGGTACCACAAACATGTGCAGGATATTTAGGTAATTTCCTGTGAAGTAAAGAGTAAAATCTTTCTATCGCATACTGCAGACACAATTTTTATTTAATTATATCTGCTGTGGAATTAATCAGAACTCCACTGTGTTACACTTTCACAGGTTTTCACAGAAAATAGCATTTACCAGTATTCTGATCAACATCACATCCTACTAAACCTTTTTAAAGAAGAAAAAAAAAACTTATTTTTTTCACTTTTATTCTGTAGAACTCACCTTCAAGTTCCTGAACCTCAATTCCAGCTTTCTTGACAGAGCGATGCGACTCTGGAAAGTAAAATTCAACCATTTTAGGTCATGCGTACATTTATCCAACTTTCCAACGTCAATTTAACTTTAATTTAGAGGTATTATAGGTAAAGAAGAGCTTACTCTCAGTAGTGAACTTGAAGACAGAGTTACTTCCTGCATCTCCAACAAAAACGCTGCCATCCCTGGTTTCAGTGATGTCATGAGGCATTTTAAACTCCTGTTAATCAATAAACATTTTAAACTCCTGGTAATCAAACATTTTAAACTCCTAGTAATCAATAAATACACATTAATTCAACAGTAAACGGTCGTATTCAGTCGTGAAAAAGTTTGCTTGTGCTTAAAAAAAATAAAATCATAATTAAAACCCATTTTCGAAGCGTAGCATTTATTACAATAACACCTTTTCCTCCACTGACCGTCTGTAGTCTGAGACGATGAAACTCTACAGCCTGAACCTGACATAAGACCCACTCTGCAACTTAATGGTTAAGTAGTTGTTTGTTCATGATTTTCTGATAATTAAGTGCTTATGCCTTTTTCAGGTTGATGTGTACCAACAATTACTTCTCCAAGAGCAATGCTTATGTCTTTCCCTCTCAGCACTGCATTATCACACCTGAATGCTCCAGACCAAATTACCTTCTAGTGATCAATCATGTATCTATGCAATATTCATGATAAAAATGTTTCAATTTACATGACTGTGATTTCCAGATGTTGTTGTCCTGATGCGAGTCAGCGTTGTCTGACGCGAGTCAGCGTTCTCTGGCGCGAGTCAGCGTTGTCTGGCGCGATGCAAGTCAGCGTTCTCTGGCGCGAGTCAGCGTTCTCTGGCGCGATGCGAGTCAGCGTTCTCTGCTGCAAGTCAGCGTTATCTGGTGCGAGTCAGCGTTCTCTGATGCGAGTCAGCATTCTCTGGTGCAAATCAGCGTTTTCTGGCGCGAGTCATCGTTCTCTGATGCGAGTCAGCGTTCTCTGGCGCGATGCGAGTCAGCGTTCTCTGGCGCGATGCGAGTCAGCGTTCTCTGGTGTGAGTCAGCATTCTCTGATGTGAGTCAGCGTTCTCTGATGTGAGTCTGCGTTCTCTTACCTGTTTATTTGGGCTGAAGGTGTCCAAAATGACTTTAGTTGAATAATTTATAACGAAGCCTCTTAATGGAGCTGAGCCATACGGTGATTCCCCATTCACGGCGAAGATCAGGCCGTCTTCTCACACACACACACACAGACACAGACAGCTGTTAATCGTTTTGTCTGCACAAAAATAATTCATGAATTTCAAACATTTGGTGAAACAAAGACATCCTGACTTTTATTTATTATGTTTGTATCAAACTTCAAAGTTTCTGAATGCTGCAGGTGATGAAATCTGTTTCTTTAAAGTTTATGACATCATTGGAGTTTTAGATTCAACAACTTCTCAACGCTGACCAGCTGCTTTGACGTCTTCCAGTCAGGTTTTTGTTCCCACCACAGAACTGAAACTGCTCTTATCAAGGTTTCCAACACAGCCAACAAAACCCAGACTGCACCAGAACCACAGTTCTGGTATTACTGGACCTCAGTGCTGTGTTTGATACTGTGACCACAGTATCTTGCAGGAGTGAATGGAGAACTGGGTCGGCCTGGTTTGAGTCTTACTTGAAGGACACGTATTACTTCATGTGGAGTTCCTCAAGGCTCCACGTTGGGCCCTCCCTGTTTAACATCTACAAGCTTCCACGACCTCAGAATATAATAAACCAGATAAGTTACCATAACTATGCAGGTGACTCACAGTTTTACGTCGCAACGTCACCAGGTGAGTATGAACCTGGACAAACGTTGAGAACAAATCAATGAGTGGAAGAGCCAGAATTTTCTTCAGCTGGACAGAAACAAAACTGAAGTGGTTATTTTTCGACCCAAAGAAGAGTGATCAAGAGTCAACACGCAGCTTCAGTTATTACACTTAAAATCCACTGATCAGGTGCAGTCCTGGACCCAGACTGAATCTTCAGAGACACACAATCACCCGAAGACAGTCTCCAGGATTAAAGGACTGGTGTCTCAGCAGGATCTCACATATTCATGCTTTTGTCTTCATTAGAATTATTATTGCAACAGTATCTTCATAGGTATGATTCAAAAGTCAAATCAGACAGCTGCAGCTGACCCACAACCTGATCCAGAACCCTGCAGCTGATCCAGAACCTGATCTAGAACCCTGCAGCTGATGCAGAACCTGATCCAGAACCATGCACCTGATCCAGAACCCTGCAGCTGATCCAGAACCTGATCTAGAACCCTGCAGCTGATCCAGAACCTGATCCAGAACCCTGCAGCTGATCCAGAACCTGATCTAGAATCCTGCAGCTGATCCAGAACAGTGCAGTTGATCCAGAACCCTGCAGTTGATCCAGAACCTGATCCAGAACCCTGCAGCTGATCCAAAACCTGATCTAGAACCCTGCAGCTGATCCAGAACCTGATCTAGAACAATGCAACGGGAGACGTCACTAAAACTGAGAAAGCGGATCGCATCAGCAGTTCTGAGGTCTTTAACTGGTACCTGAAATACCAGCATGTGTAACCAGCAGCTCAGCACTCACTGTTTTAATTTTGTTGAACACATTTTTTATTAAGCGACAATAAAGACAGATCAAATCCTGACTGTTGATTGGAGGATCGGGGGGAGCTCACCTCCTGCAGGGCTGTAGGTGATGGCGTACACGGCTCCTCCGAACTCATCCTTCTTTATTTCCTTAACGAACTCTCCAGTTTCAGCGATGAAGCACTGGATCCGGCCGTTCTCCCTGTCGGCCACACACACCTCCTTCCTGTCTGGCAGGAACACCAGGCTGTGGGGGATCTGGAACGGGACGCGCCTCCTCCTGTCCGACGAGCCTTTCAAAACAAACCAGAAGACATGCATGAGAACACCTGCAGTTACCTGTACTCAGGTGAGAGTCTGTCCTGTACAGATACCTGCACCCCACTGAGTCAGGTATCTGCCGTCAGCGGAGAACTTCAGGATCCTGGCATTGCAGTAGCCGTCAGACACGAAGACGTTCCCGGTCTCTGCGTCCACAGCCACGTCGGTGGGTTTGCAGAAGTGCCTGGTGTCACTTCCTGGCGTGAAGGCCTCTCCCAACGCCACAAAAGTCGTGTCTCTGCTGTCACTGCTCACCTTTAACACCTGGGAGGGACAGACCATGCATGTCTTCAGAGGACGACATCCTGCTGGGACGCTAAGACACCACATGAACCCAGCACCTCATCATCTTAACCATGTGATTTATGGACAACAGACTTCAGGTTTATTACTGCACAAACATCATTTCGCTTCAAGGATGAATATTAGTGAATATAACTTGCATGACTGGAAAGAAGAGATGTGTAATGGGCTGGAAGAGGACTTGAACATTACCTGATGAAGAGCCACGTCAGTCACCCAGTAATTGTTCTCTCTGTCAGCTGTTATTCCATGAGGCAAATAAAACCTGCAACACCAGGAGAAAGCAGGATTACAGGACCATTCTGGTTCTAGTTCTGGTTCTGGGCTTGTCACAGCTCATCTTACATGTTTCTGCCGGAAGCCTTCAGGATTTTGCCCGTGGCTGGGTCCACAACCAAGATGGTGGACTGCTGAATGGGCCCCAGGGACCGGTGCTGGTACTGGTGGGAGCTGCTGAAAGAGCTAGAACCCAGAAACACCAGACTGAGGATGTGATTGGACGGCTGCCAGTCATGTGACATGTTCCCATGAACCCATGAACCCATGTGACACGGCTCCAAACCAAAAACCCAGAGTGCTTACGTGAAATTCATTAAAAAAAAAAAAAAAAAAATGGAGTAACTGCATCATAGTCACACAACCACACGTGAAAAAGCAGCTGAAGTGTATTTGATCCAGAGATGTCAAAGTGTTTCATCCTGGGCCACATCGTCACCATGGTTACCATTAAAAGGTCCACATCGTCACCATGGTTACCATTAAAAAGGTCCACATTGTCACTATTGTTGCTGCTAAAGATCCACATCATCACCATGGTTACCAATAAAGGGCCACATCGTCACCATGGTTACCGTTAAAATGCCAGCTATTCTTTATTTTCTCATATTTAACAAATATCACAACCTTTATCTTAAAATTCATATTTTTGTATTAAAAGGTTGCAATATCACGTCTTTTTTCAATTTTTTTTTTTATTTTTATCATAAGTCTCAAATTTCACAATTTTAACCTTTATCATAAAATTTTAACTTTTTGCTAAAATCACTAATGATAAAGATATTGACTTTTTTGTAAAAACCAAGTTGATTTTGTTGTTACATTGAAAATTTTGAAAAATCAAAAGTATTTTTTTTAAATAACCAAGACTTTTTTTTTATCATACTATCAAAAATGCCACAAAATTACAATTGTTTAATATAAACTCTTTGCACTTTGTACAACAGTTGCAAAACCGTAAATTTTGTTAAACATCAACTTTGTCCTAAAATCAAGTTGTTGGGCTTTTTTTTATATATAAAAGGTTAACGTTTACCAAAATGACAAGTTTTGACAAAAATGATCAACTTTTAGTTGTAAAATCTTTTTCAATCATTAATTAAATCCTGACTTTCTGACATCAACCAGCTGCTCTGCACCTCAGTTTTTCAACTTTTTGACGTCAGAACTGAATCAAATATTTCTTCAGAAATGTTCTAGTTAAAGCTGGTTTATGCTTCTCCGACTCCGTCACTCCGTAGACACGCAGTCGGACTGTCGGAGACAGTGTAAAAAGAAGCTTCTTCCTTGCTTTGAGAGTGTTGTAAAGCAGTTAACCTCCAGGACAACAGGGGGCGTAGCGTTTCTTTCCAGAGACCAGCCTGCTGTCCCATCTATGGTTGTCAGATGAATAAACAATGAACAGACACAAAGCAACGCTTTCTAAAACGAACCCAGAAAGCGGGTCACGGACAAACTCAGAGTAAAGTGGACGTCCTTTCTGAAACGGAGCCCATGCAAGTATGGAGACCGAGAGGTGGAGCCACTTGTGATGGAGCTGGAAATTATCAATGTTGATCAGAAAATGCTCCATGGTCAAACTCTGCTGGGGTCCGATTCAGAAAGTGGGTTCTGGAGAAACTCAGAGTGTTCTGAACTGGAACACAGGAAACTATTTTTATGCTACAGTTTACAAAAAAATTGGTGTATCGGTTTTCTTAAAAAGACTGGACACACTGAACAAGTTATATATTCATTAGAAAATGAAGGGAGCAGAACTGAAAGAAAAGTGGCCCAACTTTATGAGCACCTACATTTGTTTTTCTATGTTGTTGTTTTTTTTTTTTTAGATGGCGATGTTGTTGTGGGATGAGGAAACTGGAGGAGTGAGGTAGCTGACCAATCACAGACGTACTCTATCCATAGTTAGAAAACTGGGGAAGTGTCCGTCACCTGTCGGACAGGGCTCTGCAGGGCTCTGAAGTGACGGAGTCAGAGAAACATAAACCAGCCTTTAGACGCTCTCACAGGCCAGATAAGATGAAGTGGTGGGCCGGATTTGGCCCACGGGCCTCGGGTTTGACACATGTTATGTAATCCATATATACAAGTCCTCCACCAGGGCTCCCACCCCGAACTTTAACCCAGGAGATGATCCAGAATCAGAGGAAATAGAAATGTTCTTCATCACTGCAGATTCACACTCAGAGTAAATAAACTCCACACACACACACAAATCACCTGTTCACCTGCAGCAGTAAATGTCATTACTCAGTCCTGATCACATGACCTGAGAGGGTTATCAACAAGAAAATGAAACAAAAAATATAATTCCACCTCTGCTTTCTGTCAGTCATGAATAAAGGTTGATGGAGGTGACCTACTCTGCCCCCCAGTGGTGGTCCCCTCTGTGGAAGATGACCAGGTTAGAATCCGAGTCCATGGCGAGTCCCGACACCTGACCCAGCTGGAGAGGAGCCTGAGGCCACGCCCCCACCTGGTCCAGGTGGTAATCTGCAGCAAACACACAAATGACAAACGTAACGTTACTGAACTGGACAACACCAGCAGTCCCATCATTCAGCTGCTTCTAGACGCACGTTCAGCAACCAAAACTGAATGTAAGAGCGTGCTCGTCTGCTCCACATCATGGTAACATTTACAACCTGAGACAATCAGACTCTAATTATAATTAACACACTCTGCAGGCCTTTAAGTATCAAGTATCTCAAATGTGCCCTAAATCAGACTCTAGTATTAAACTGGACGTGTTTGATCAGACAAGCTGGACGTCATGGACTGTGGTTGCCGAGGCAACAGTAAACAGAAGAGTGGCTGTTAGAAAAGCTTTCGTTTCAGTGAAGACCTCATGCTGATAGACCGGTGTTTGATCTTAAGAAACTTTCAAATCACATGTACTCATATAACCATCAATCTTCTGTAGGCAGTTTTCTGGACAAGTATCACCTGGACTAGCGTCACCTGGACTAGCGTCACCTGGGGACCTGCAGTCATTTTTAAATTACAACCCACATCTGTGTTTTTTATTGAACATTCAGACTAATAAGGGAAGTCTGTGCTTTACTATAATTCTCAGACATTAATTAGCAGATATGTTGTTAAAGTCTTGCGTTGAGCAACATCTGGAGCTGCAACCAAACAAACAATGGTGGTGAAAAAGAAGAGTCAACACTGGACGTGAGATGAGTCCCTAACTTTAATAACGATGGGGGGGAGGGCACACATAATAAAACAATAAAATGGTCACTTGAAGGAGACGTGTGCTTGTTGTCGTGGTAACAGTAAACAGAACAGTAACCGGAATTTTAGTTGTCAACTATTCTAGCTTTTCTTACCACACGCATTCATCCATCTCATCATCGCTCTTCTCCTCCTCTGAACTCTTCTATGGGTTTCCACATAAATTTTAATGTTGACACATTTCCTGAATTTTGTCCCAAAATATCACTGATGATTTAATCCAAAACAGCCACCATAATTACACCAGGAAAAGGCAGCGAGAGGAAATAAAAATAAAATCACTGAAGCACTGAGCTGTAATGTCGCGTTACTGCAGGTCCTCAGGTGATACTAGAACGGAGAGAATGGGGCATTAAAATGTAATCGACTAAAATGTTGACTCTTGACATGACTCACTGGTTTGTATGCACACAATTACGGAGGAATATTAAACTGGACTCCCATAACAACACATGACGTTATGTACTGCGGTTGCCGTGGTAACAGTTAACAGGAAGTCCAGTGCTTCAGTGCGTTCATGTGGATCAAACACTGGCCTGCCAGCACAAAGTCACTAAAAAGAAAGCTTCTCTTGCAGTCACTCTTCTGTTTACTGTTACCATGGCGACCACAGTACATGCCTCATGTGTTGCTACAGTTTTAGTCGTATTTACACTGCCAAGTCTCTTTATGCAGATTCGTTTTAGCTTAAAACTTAAGTGCTACAGGACGAATATTTCACAAATGTTGAGAGAACTTAAACCTACTAAAACATTTGCTGAATTATGAGTTATGCAAGGGCCCCTGAGCAAGGCGCCTGAAACCCCCTCCTACTCCCCAGGCGCCACACCGTGGCAGCCCACCGCTCTGGGTCTAGTAGCCCAGATGGGTCAAATGCTAGAAAATAAGAAAATACTAGACGCCTGCAACATGAGCTGTGTTTACGTGGACCTGGACACGTTTGAGGGACTTCTGGAAGCTGCTATCACAGCAGAGCAGCATTTTAGGAACTTCAGGATGACTCTGTGTTTCCGTGTCTTATTTGATGCTGCATCTGCATCAGGACCAAAATACGGGACCAAAGTTTTAGTACATGCCATAAATATTTCTTGGGTAAATTTTGTGGCAGACTTTTTTGTTTATTTATTATTAAGTATTATGAAATCCCTCAGCTTGAACAAAATGTGACGTATGAAACGGAACTGAAACAGCTGATGTCTTTATAGTTTTATGAAATATTCCTTTTTGAGAAAACAGCTCCATGAAAATTTCTGCAAGACCGAGGTTTCCGTGCTGCCAGCGTAACGATGTCAGGATGCGTTTTAGTGAGGTGCACGATGTTTATGCGCTTGTGGACGCAGCTCTACTTTTGAAGCTGAAATCCACTTGGATCCATATCAGTTTCTGTCGTTTGGGTTTTGTGGAGGACGTCTGTGTGGAAGTGCATTTCCAGCCTGGTGTTGATCGATCAGCTGACCATCTCTGATCTCACCTTGATCCTGAACCTGCTCCAGAACCTGCTCTGCTCTGCTGGTGTCCACGACCTGCCGGCCATCTGTGCAGAACAAGAAAACAAACCAAAAGTCTCACGTCAGTTCTCAAAAACCAGCATGCACATGTCTGCGTACGGAGAAGGCGGCAATGCAGCCATTAGTTAGAAACTTTATTTAAACGGACACAAAAGTTCAGAGTTGTGGACCGCGGCTCGTCAACAACTTTGATGCTCTCTCTGCCCCCATTCCCTCCCTCTCCAAGCTCAATAAAGGCCATTAGAGCCAACAAAATCTTTATAAAAAAAAAAGTTCAGAGTTGTTGGTAGTTTTCATAAGATGACCCAGTAAACTCATGAATGCAAAAGTTTAGAGACGTCAAACCATCATATAAACTGGGCGGACGTCTCTAAACTTGTGACAACAGAGAGGTAGAACAGACACACCTGAAGGCATCACACCTGCTGCATGTCCTCCGTGCATCATAGACGTCATGTGACCCGGACTGACGGCGATGGGGACGTTGGCCTCGGCTGGAATGTGTCTGAACAGCTCAGAGGATCCCGTCTCCATGCAGTTCATGAAGGGAACGGCGTGTTTGCTGTCCATGTAGTACATGATGTAGAAGTTGCACATTTCATCACTGGAAGTTCCACTGTAGCAGAAATAAGAGGGAAAAGAGTCGGTTTAAAAGTGTCCAATTGGTCACTGGATTTAGTGAGAGCTGACGGCAGCGGGGACAGCTTCAATAACCGTGTTCAAAATGTTTACACATGTCAAGCTTTTGTTCAAAAACGACCGTATCATCATCGTTTTTACGACGCCACCACAGTCGAACTAGAAAAATGTGTTGAGGATAACGACTGAACTATGTTGAATTATGTCCTCACAGAAAAGCCCATTGTGAGCTAATCATCCTGCAGGGAGAAGTTGTATTCAGATCAGCTGTTGTCAAAGATAAACTCTGTTACGTGTATCGCTGCTCTACGTATGTGTACTAGCTAGACTGATGAACTACCAACCCCTGGGACCGCCCTGAGGTGCAGTAAGCTGATGAAACTGTTTGCTGATGTTTGTGTGTGTTTTGGGTAAACTGATGAATTTCAGCTGTAGTTCAGACTGTGAGCCAACCCTTGGGGCCGCCCCGGGGCGGTGAAAGAGTTTCCTTGTGAGACATTCACGTTGCAGCACCGTGTGTGTGTGTGTGTGTGTGTCCCTGCAGAGATGCGGTCTGGGACTGGGCAGATCATTCACAAATAAAACGATGATTCTGCACACAGGAACATCTTGGTTCTGTTCAGGTCTCACTGATGACACTGCTTGTGAACCTCTGAGGAGAGCCCAGAAAAGTCCTCGGAGGTGATTACGATGATAAGCAGCTCCTCACCCGATGTACGTTTTGGAGGTTCTGCCTTCGCCAGTGAACACACATCTGGCAGCGACGGTGTCGCCGTACAGCACGTCCACGTCCTTGTTGGCGGGATAGAACGCCTGCAGAGAAAACACAGACCATCCTTACTGGAACTCATCTCTGTCAGGCTGGTTGGTGTTTTCAACCTGAAGGTTGCCGGTTCGTCGCCGGTTCCTGATGGGTTAACACACCTGTGGTAACTGAGGGGACTGTCTCCCAATCAGGGTCCACTTCCCGTTGCGGATCCTGTAGCCGCTGACCACCCGACCTGCGGCAGAAACAAACACGGCTCAGCTTCGGGTTCCTTCGCAGACGGCGAACCCTGAGCAGCTACTCACCCAGCTGGTGGGTGTGGGTCCTGAAGGCGAACGGGTAAATGGGGAAGGACATGTAATCACAGGCCACGTCTGCGTTTGTAACTGAAACAAAACCAGAGACGACAGAACGACAGTGAGTGCAGCCTCATCGCCCGTCTTTACCCGAGTTTAGACATTAACGCCGCGTCACAGAGGAGACGACACGCCACCAGAGAATTTACATTTTCTCAGCAGGTTTGGAGCTCCCCTCCTTTACAGCTCATTAATTATAGGTTATAAGCGATTCAAGAAGCCATCTGAACATGATTCATCCTGGGTTCGACAGAAACATTGAATTTCTGACATAAAATCTCAAATTTCACAAAAGAGATTTCTATCGTAAAACCGAGGATTTTGCTCCAAAATCATGATTTTTTTCTTGTACAAATTGCAAAAAATTGAGTTTTTCATAAGAAAGATCAATTTATTTTAAAATGGTGAATTTCACAATATCACATCTTTTTTCATAACAAAGTGAATTTTTGTCATAAAATCTCAGATTTTACAAAAATCAAACTTTATCATGACGACTTTTGGACTAAAATAGCTTTTAAATAAATGTTGGCTTTTTTGTGAAAAAGCTACTTTTGATGTAAAATTTCAAACTGTGAAAGCTCAAGACTTTTTATCATATAATCACAAATGTTGCAAATTATGACTTTTGAACTTAAAATTACAAATTTTTTTTTGCAACATTTTGACATAAAATTACAGTCGTACAACTTTGTAGAATTTTAACTTTTTGTCCTAAAGTCACGAATGAACGAAAAAAAAGGCAAGTTTACAAAACATTTTGACAAAAATGATCAACTTTTAGTTGTAAAATGTTTTTCAAGTGTTTGTTAAATCATGACTTTTTGACATAAACTGTATACTTAGATAATGACGTGGTCACATGACTTCCAGCTGCAGCTCTGAAGGGAGGAGTTTGCCTCCAACTACCACTAAAATACCTTCGTTAACAGATACAACTGAAATATTCTGCACATATATTTCGAACAAACGTCTTCTACTGAAGTATAATTGGAATTAAATGTCTGCATGCATCTTTTGATCATAAAAAGCGTAAATGTTAGCATTGTTAGCCAAACGCACACTCATAGTGACAAAGGTTTTTTTCTGTTTAAACTATCAGAGGTTTTGAATTTTCTAGACTGAAGAGAAGTGATGTTTGCTGCATCGCAGTTATGTCAACATTTGAAACTGACTGTGATGTTAGTGTTATTTTTACATTTTATACGTTTAAATAGGTCTAACTGAGGTCCTCCCCACCCCTCGAGCACCCCAGCTGCTCTGAGGGACCAAGGGCCACATTAGCTACCCCACGGGGTGAGAGATCATGCAACTGCACAATTTTTGTGATGACATGGAGGCGAGAGACGAGCATCCCGGGCAGGAATTGAACCAATGACCTTCTAGCTGTGATTCAACTGTGCTACCACCTGCAGCACCTGAGTTATGAATTTAATTCATGCCGTGTCAGAGCTCGTCAGCCAATCAAATTAATATTCCCCATTGACATCAATTGATTAAATGATATTAAAACCCCAATTTTTTTATTACGTGTTTTAATGGAATGGAGGATGCTCGCAAATCAGCACAAAAACATCAATAAAATTGACAGAAAGTCGTATGTTGGTTGAGTAACTCGAGGTTCCACTGTATGTTAAGCAGAAGTGGCATCTATGCTGATGATGTGGGCGTGTCCTGCTGAGTCTGTGTTTTTAAATCATTCGTGGTGCTGCACCTCCACCTCTCAAGTCCTGAGTTCACCTCTGAACAGACGAGCAGAGCAGCGAGAACTGCCTCTAGAGGGCAGCGTAGTATTCCACTACGTAAAACTACACACGTTCTCATTTAAAGCCATAAAAGAACGTCTGAACTGAAGACCGACGGGAATGACTCTTCTTTTTAGCTCCAGTCTCACTTCCTCTTTAGCGGTGTGTTTTCATCCTTTGTCAGGCTGAATGCACTTTACTTTGTTGTGCATTTTAATCTCTGTCTTCCTTTATCCTGTTTATTTATATCTGGCTTACAGGGACTGGAGCTGGAAATGAGCTTGAAAGCTATAATCTGGTACCGAGCATCTTAATCTGCCCGAGTCTAATGTTTCCTCTGAGAAATAAACTAAACACAAATGAAAATGAGCTGAAACTGGGTCATAAACCAGTTTAGAGTCAAACATGTTACCGTTTGTCTGAGGTTTTATTTGCCTAATTTAGGACATTAACTGTTTATGTTTTTTTACATGAATACGTCCACTCTGACGATAAAAATTCTCAGTTCATCATTTTGCATCTCTGGTAGACAAAATCTGTAAATGAAAAGAAGATAATGTGTTTATCGCTGAGGTCATGTCATCTCAGTGTTTGGACCTTTTCAGCCGTAGCTGAAACCCTCTTTAACTCTTGGAAACAAGACATCTAAAGCTGAAGAAGAACAAAACCAGCAGGAGACCTTGATGAAAGACATCAAACGTTACCCTTCTTTCCTGGGAGGATGACGGCGTCGGCAGACATGAGCAGGTAAATACCAGCGATGAAGGGCTGCCTAAGACCAAAGCACAAAGTCAGAGGACGTTCATGACTTCCTGCTTCAGGAAGGGACGCAGGGAGGGACCAACTTACGGTTTGGACGTCATTCGTAAAGTAATTCCAGAGCAATCTCTGTGATGGTCTGCAAAACAGAAAAATAACCCTAAATAAAGATGCGCATTGAACTTAACGTGGGTGGAACAAAGATGAGTAGCAGATGCTTAAGATAAAAAATAAAAGGTCTGTGAGAGCTTTGATTACTTCTCCTCATAAAACAGGAGTTCATTTGTTTTCCTGGTTTTCCAACAAACCTGAATAATAAAGATCATTCACTAAATCTGCTGCAGCTCACAATGTAAGTACAAATGTTGACCTGATGGGGGCACTAGAGAGACCAGTGAAGAGTTCTGACTCTAGAAGTCAAGTTATGTTCACGGTGGTTAAAACACTGAGGAGTTGTACTTGTTATACAGATACTAATGAGGGAGGGGCTTATGTCCACGTATGCTGTATTCAGTATAAAAATCATGTATTCATGTGTATGTAGGGAGGCGGGAGTGCTGCATGTCCCAACGCCAGGGTGTATGAAGGACCCGCGGGCAGAAAGAACTAAAGAAAGAGCATTAAAGAAAACTGTCAGCGAGAGAAGAAAGAACCAGGAAAGTTCATGTGGAAACATGACAGCCGTCTTTGTCTCTTCAGATATGATGCTTCATGATTGTGTATTTACATAGTAAGATAAAAAGGAGAACAAAGGACATATCTGGTCCTATAAAAGAGATATTAAAAAAAGGAGGACAAAGGACGTATCAGGACCGATAAAAGAGAGAACCCAAGTTTGTGGGTCAGTCTGCTCCAGAGCTGCATTTTCATGTCTCGATTCATAAATGTGTTTGTATTTGAACAAAGCTCCTTTCTGAGTGTTTTGACTCAATCTTTTATTTTTAAAAGATATAAAAATACACCGGTTTTCAAATTTTCAATCATTTCAACTTTTTGTCCTAAAATTTGCAGGGTCAGAAAAGAGAAGTAGTTGCCCCAAACCACAAAACGATGTCACAACAGAGTCACTATATGTCATTAATGATCAGTGTGTCGGTCGTGGTTCCAACAAACTAAACTAAACAAGTTTAACCTCTTTGGATCCACACGATTCAGACAAGTTACTAAAATAAGTGAGAGACGCCAAAAAATGAGCTGTTTGCATCCCTGAAAAATGATCAACTTTTAGCTGTAAAGTATTAAATCCTGACTTTCTGACATAAAGCAGCTGCTCTCCATCTCAGTCATTCCACCTTAAATCAGCTGCTCTCCACTTCAGTTATTCCACCTTAAATCAGCTGCTCTCCATCTCAGTCATTCCACCTTAAACCAGCTGCTCTCCACCTCAGTTATTCCACCTTAAACCAGCTGCTCTCCACCTCAGTTATTCCAC
>JBAMYA010026795.1:0-16289 GCA_037176975.1 Arrhamphus sclerolepis | reverse complement strand
ATTTAGAATAGTTCTTCTCTATGGCTGATTATTATATACAGTCATTGCAAAACATACATACATCTTACAGACGTCGGGAAGATTTAAAAAGTTTTATCGGCAAGACGTCGCCTGGAGAACGTTTGTTCATTGGTCAAATGTTGCCCAGATGTCGGCCCATAATGGAAGAATAGAATAGGTCAGTTTTCCACATGTCATTTGTGAGACTTTAGCTCTCAATCAGAGCATGTGAACGGAGCTGAGCGCTCAGAACTTCTGTTCCCCGCTCACGTGTTCGTTCATCTGCTCCACCACTGAAAGTCACATCACTCCGGCCTTTGGTTAAAAACTTGCCCCAACTATATTTTGAACGTTCCGCTCATATGCTCTGTTATGGATCTGATTTAATAGAGGCCAAGGTTTAAAGCTTTATTCCAGCCTGACGTTATATTAGAAGGACCAACTTACCAGACACAATGATGTTTTTATGTTTATTTTTAACCTGCTCCACGTCCTTGAAACCCCTGAGGGATTGAATCTGGGGAAGATCAGACTTAGACTGGGGAAGATTTAATGACTAATTGTCTACATTCTATTCATTAGCACATTGATTTTTATAGGATTCACGGCTGTGATCAATATCAGATATATGTGTAACTTCTCCATTTATGCTGCCTGTTATGTGTCTCCAGGCATTTTTCCTCCTTCTGGCAACAGTGTTAGATTTCTCGCATAGGTTGTGTTTTTCTTCTTCGTATTTTATCATATGAGTCACTGTGAAGTGGCTTTGAAGTGAAGTAAGGTGCTCTCTCTTTCCATATGACACTCATGATTGGTCCACTACTTCAGAACCTGCCCTTTATATTTGCGGGTTCACAGGTCTTGATAAGATAACCCAGAGTTGAGTTACCGACTTGATAGACAGCGTCATGATACTGATTATCCTGACTGGGTTTGTTAGGATTAGTTGAACTGGACAGGTCTGAGGAACCCAGGATAAGTTAATCCTGCTTCGTGATACAGGCCTCAGAAACCTGTTTTTTTTGTTGTTGTTGTTTTTTGTTTTCTTTTAAATAAATAAATGAATAAAACACTAACTCAGAATCCTGCTGGTGAAAAAACACTGAAGCAAATTAATTATAATAATATAATCCAGGTACCTGGAACACAACAGGCCACTCACTTTAATAAGATTTAGCTCTAACAAAACTAAAATTAAAGTTGCTCTGAGGGGGAAACGGCTTCCATAAATACATCCAGTCACACTGGGAAATCCTACATGGAACATTTCATTTTAAATGATTTCTAAATCAAATCAGAAGTAACATTCTTCTACGTTTGTGGGTGAGACATCCAGTTGCAGTCACAACTATTCAACCCCCGCTGCGCTTTGGTTGATTTTTAAAGAGTTGAAAAAAATATTTCAGGTTTATGCAAATTAACAGGTTACACAGGAACAGTTTAAATGGCTCAAAAACATAATATGAGGATTTGATTCAAGTTCAACTGAAACTGAATCCTACCTTCATTGGGTACTTTAGGTCCCTTCTGTGAAGCTGTTTTCATTCTTTTGGAACAGCCCACCGAGGTTTGATGCTGGATACACACACGTTGTGGCGATGCACAGAACCCACAATTCATTGCAGCAACAGATGATGTCACCCCATCAAAAATCTATAAATGAATCAAACGATGAACACAACACCACTGGTGAATCAAGAACAAGACAAAACACGAGCATTAGTCTAGAGGTTTCTGTAGCCCATGAAATGACTCAAGTTGGCCTTTAGCTGGCGCTACAACAAGCTTGTTCACGTTTGGAGTTTAGGGTTCGGGTTGTGCTGAACCATCCAGGTTATTGTATATGTACTTTTGCAACTGAGCTATGATGTTGTGGTGAACTGTAAGACTGTTTAGCTAAATGGTCTTAAAGTGTTGAGAATGCTATTTCTGTTTCAAGAAATGAGCCAAACCAGTGGAGAAAAACTGTAATATAAATTTATCTGATGTGGTACAAAAACATTCACACCCGTACAGTTGTCATGGATATAACATCTAAGCATAGAGACCAAAACTGATTTTTGTACCATGTTTAATTATGGTAATTCTGTTTAATTCTGCTGTAAAATTGGAACTTTTATCATGGAGGTTAATGGAGATTTGCTCTGTTTTCAAACCAGCACCTAGTGGTTGGTGGAGGAACTGCAGCAAAGCGCACTTTCTGGATGAGCTTCAATCCAGAAGCGGGATGGCTGTTTTTAAACAAAAACTAAAACTAAACTAAACCCTACGGAGGCCATAAACGGTCATACATGCATACATTTTATTTCTCCCATTTTCTCGTGATAACGACTTATTTTTTCCTCCGTTTTCCCGTGATAACGAGATAATTAATTTGAAATCTCAAGAGCATTCTAAGTGTGCAGAGACTTTTTTTCTTAGTTTCCTTGAGATCTCAAATTAATTATCTCGTTAATACGGGAAAACGGAGGAAAAAATAACTCATTATCACGGGAAAACGGTGGAAATAAAATGTATGCATGTATGGCCCTTTAGGGCTTCCGTACTAAACTAAAATAAACTAGAATAAAATAAACTAAACTAAACTAAACTAAACTAAAATAAAATAAAATAAAATAAAATAAAATAAAATAAAATAAAATAAAATAAAATAAAACACTTTATTTTGTAGCAAAACTTCCGGTGCGATGGGATTAACTAAACTGACGCGCGTCCCTTCACAATAAGAGCCTCCGTGTCCGCCGCCTCACTGCGGTCTGCGGTGTCGGGATGCGTTCACAGTCCTGGAACAGACAGGGAGGTAGCGGCGGCCTGGCGGATTAACGGGCTGCTTTCTCTGACGCCGTGGACATCGCGACCCCACGCGGGAGGATGCGACGCTCCGGCTGATTTCCGCCGACTCTCCGCTGCGGTTGTCCGGTGGAGGCGGGCGGCAGCGGGCCAACGTCACCGAGCTGCGGCAGCCGTCCGGACGTCCTCTGGCCGCCGAACCTCGCCGCTACAAGCTCCTCTTTTACATGTATGCGCGCTTGTTTCGGGATTTATGGCGTTTAGACCGCAGCTTGGCGTTTCCCAGACAAAACCGGACCTTTAGGAACCATTCGGCCTCCGTTACCCCTCAGAAGGATGGGTTCTGCAGGATCCAGAACCGAGACAAGCTGACTGGAGAGAACAGCGACAATTAAAACACTCAGGTTTTTGTTTTTTAAACCTAACCAGGTTTATTGTGAGAGTTCCGCCGCCTGACCTCTGGAACCACATGCCCCACACTGCGGGGGCCCTTCGTGGATAATTCGGCTACAGGTGGACCCCCTCCAGAACCATGAGCTCACAGGGACCCGGCAGGAAGAGGGTGACGAACCTGGAGAGGCTGAATGCGGAGGACGATGCGCTCAGTCAGATTGCACGAGAGGTAAATCAGCTGATGGATGTGATCAGGAGAGGGAGGGGCACAGGTGAGGGGTACTGGTGAGCTACTGGTGGGGTACTGGTGAGCTACTGGTGAGCTTCCGCCTCAAGTGGAGGAGTCTAACCCTTAGATGCACCTTCAAAAAAGTTGCATTAAAGTCCCTTCACACATAGATGTGCACATAACAAAAGTAAGCTATAAAAATGCTCTCATTTTCTTTTTTTAATGATTTAAACGAGCATCAGTCCTAATCATACATATCAAATATATATATGGCCTATAAATATATATTATTTAGATTTTTTTAACTCTGAAAATGCAAAGTGTTTGTCATGATGCAGCTCAATTTTATAGTTTAAAAAACACAATAATTCATATGTTTTCAATATTCATATAAAAATGACATCATCAGGAAGTAAATCCCTCAGAAGACATAATTAAAGCTCCAGGCTTCAAATGAAGCGGAGAAATGAGATGATGCATGTTTTAGAGGCTTTATTATTAAAGGGTTAATAGTCTAAGAATGAAAATACATTTAAAATCGATCACAGACTTCTGACGAGAACATTTCTGAGGAAACTTCAACATGTTTGTTTCAGTTCTGACATCAGAAAGTGGAATAACTGTCGTGATTTAGCAAACGTTTGCAACAAAAAGTTGCTCATTCTTGTAAAAACACGTGATTTTTGTAAAATTAACCTTTTTAGCAAAGAGATCTGTGATACTAGAATAAAAAAACAGTTGTAATTTTGTATCAAAAATGTTGCAAAAAGTTGATATTTTCTCCAACAACATAAAAAACAAACAGATGTAATTTTAAAATAAATAAAGAAGTCTAAATTTAGTGACATTTGTGACTGTACGATAGAAAAGGTCTTTACCTTTCAAACTTGCGATTAAACAAAATTAGCTTTTTTTTCTCCAATATTTTTTTAATTTGTGATTTTAATTTAAAGTCTCAATTTTATGATGAAGGTTACAATTTTGTGAAATTTTGACAATGTGATATTGCGAAATTCACTATTTTACGTTACGTTTTTTGGTGTTTATATTTGTGCGTTTCTCTGTAATTACACCATCAGCCACTAAAGGGCAGCGCTGAGCTGCCTTTATTTCCTTTATTCAGCTCTGACCCAATCAGCAGCCACTTCCTGGTTGAAGCTCATCCAGGAAGTATTTAATTGCAGTTCCTCCACTGACCACTAGGTGCTCATTACAGAACAGAGCTGATTTCCATTGAGCTCCATGTTCAAAGCTCAAACTTTGCAGCAGAATTCAACATGTTTATAGCCAGAAGCTGATGGCTAGCTGTCAGTCAAATTAACCCTGGCATCTGATTGGTCAGCTTTATTGCTCAATATAAAATGATCTGATGTGGTACAGAAACATTCAGCCCCGTACAGGTGTCATGGATGTAAAATCTAACTACGGAGACCAGAACTACCAGGTAAATACGTCTAATTCTGCTGAAAAGTTGGACCTTTAACTTGGAGGTCAATGGAGATTAGCTCTGTTTTGGAGCCAGCACCTAGTGGTCAGTTCCTCTGGTTCTGGTTCAAAGTTTGTCGCAGTTCCAGTTTCAGACTAAAGCTGGTCTGGTGGCCTCCATCCATCAGAACTGGAACGTGAAGACCAGCGAGTGGCTGCTGATATCTGGAGGAGGGCTTAAAATCAGCTGTTTATGTTTTTCTATGGAGTCTGGTGTGAGAGGTGACTAACCCCCCACCCCCCACCCCGAACTGGCTCAGAGGGCAGAGGGGAGGTCCCACCCCCACCCCCCACCCCCCACCCCCACCAGCCTGCTCAGCTCGACTCGACCTTCCATCCTTTAATCCTCTGCAGAAGCAGGAACATTACAACATTCGTGCAGCCGTCATTTGTACATGAAACGCAGCGTTTTCTTAAAAAAAACACGTACAAATGCTGGAAATACAACAATTAAAATAATAAATAACAATAATTACAATATTCAAATACCTTAGAAGGCGCGTACGGGTTTTTACCAACATGTGAACGTACGAAAGTGAAGCATCTGTCAACAAAAACAACCATTTAGAAGTTTCTTTGCTTGGAAGTGAAGCATTCTGGGACAGCATAAAACATTTAAAAACTTCTTCAAAGAGCCATGATATCATCAACTATGATCAATAAAGAGTCTTGGCTCCCTCAGACAGGTTTTCTTCAAGCAATGTTACGGTTAGATTTAGAAATAACCCAGTAAGTTTAGTCTTTAACAATATTCTCCTAAGACTGAGTTAGTTTTATAAGATAACTTTTTTTTTAAATTCTTTGAATAATACACATTCTTTACGGTTTCCACGCAGAGATTTTCAGTTAAGATGGAGACTAAATTTTGTTTTCTTATTCATGATATTATTTGTCCATTGTCTCGTAAAAAATAGTCCACAAATTGCAACACAATTTTTGTAAAACGTAACCTCTTTTGGTTGCAAAAACACTTGTGTTGTCATAGAAACTACATAAATAAAACTGAACTGAATGAACATCTGGTTGGAACTACGTTAGCATATATATAAGCCAAGCTAAAATAGCTCAAATGTTGCTACTAAACAGCGTTTAAAATTGTTTCTTTTTTTTTAATAATGGTATAAACATGTTTCAGTATAAAAGTAAGAACAGATTTATGTTTAAAATGTCTTTTGGACTCCAATGTGTCGTGTTTGTCTCCCCCTGCTGGCAGTAAGAGGACTTCAACCCAAAATTTCTTAAAGTAAACGTGTAAAAGCTAGCATAAAAGCTGTAAAGCTTGATTATGAGTGTTTCCTGATCACGTGCGGTCGACTTCTGTTCAGGCCGAGGCGAGGCTGGCGGCGAAGCGAGCAGCGAGAGCTGAAGCCCGCGAGATCCGGATGAAGGAACTGGAGCGACAGCAGAAGGAGGTCAGCAGGCTTTTGTTCTGAAATCTGCTCTCTCACCCCTTGAAAGGCCTCTGATTGGCTGCTTTACAGACCTTCTCAGAGCTGATTGGTCAGAGGGCAATTTCAGTTTTCCTTTCAAAATAAAATGTGTTTTCGGTTCTGTGAGGTCACAGGTTCCTGTAAATATTTACATCAAATTAAATACTGACGTCTTTCATTTATTTCTTTAGTTTTATTAATCAAATGTGTAATTGATCATATGGATAGAATGTAGAATCTGTGGAGTTTGGGTCTGGAGGGAATGGGAAGCAGTCTGATCAGCTGATCAGGTCATGTGAGTTCAGGTCAAAGGTGACTCTGAAGCAACAGAGCGATCATCAGACAGCAGCGGCGGTGAGTCTCCCTTCAGCACTGCTTCATTAACACTTCTGATCAGTGATCGGCTACTGTGATTGATAATCACTTTGGGTCGGTTCTGAGGCTCGTACAGGAACCTGAAACTGATCAATGAGGCACTAGTTTCTGTCTGTTGGACGTCAGGATGTTTGGAAAGCTGCAGTCTCGGAGGAGCTGATCAATACTCTGTTCTGTCCGATTGATCGATCCAGTCATTCCTCAGGTTTTGAACAATCAGACATTTTGGAGACTCATTTTATTAGTGATCTCATCCGTTCGTGGCATTAGCGCACTCCGTTGTCACAAAGAGACTTTTATTGTGAAGGTTAGACGAGCTTTTGGGTTATTTACAGTTTTCTTCTTTAAAGCATGTGAGATTGTGCTCTGTAGCACCCTCTCTGGCTGACAAGCGTAACTGTCTGTTCCCTCTACTGGGACGACGTAGATGTTAGCATGCGACCCGCCTGAAGCATTGCCAGATGTCTAATTATCATTAATGTGTCTCAAGCTAATGTTCTGGAAACATGAAGTACGTCCACAACTAGAAGAGACGAGCTAACTACCGGTATTTTCTTTGCATCTCTGACCCCTTCCAGGCCGACCCAGAACAGGTCTCAGCGGTTTTCTTAGTGCAGAAGGACACATCTTTAACCCTCTGATGTATATTTTAAAACATTACGCTAAAGTCCCTTCATGTGATCGTAGCAAAAACATGCTATGGTTAACTTTTTTCAAAAAGTGTTTTTTTCATAATTTAAACCAGCATCAGCCCTAATCATGCAAATCAAATATTGATTTAATTATTTTTTCCTGAAGTGGTACATAAACCATGTTTCTTCCTGCGTTTTAATGTGGAGGTCAGTGGGGACTGGCTCTCTGATGGAGCCAGCCCCTAGTGGTCAGTGGAGGAACTAACACTTTGTAAACACACACACACTGCTTAGTAAATGCTTCGTAAAAACGTAGTAAATTCTTCATTAACACTTAGTAAAAACTTAAACGCTTACTAAAACCTTAATAAACAGTAAACACTTTGCATACACAAACATGTAGTAAACGCTTAATAAACACTTAGTAAAGAGTAAAACGTTAAACGTTTAGTAAACATTTAGAAAATACTTAGTAAACTCTTAATAAACACATAATAAACAGAAAAACGTTAAACGTTTAGTAAACATTTAGTAAATACTTAGTAAAAACTTAATAAACACTTAGTAAACACAAACACTTAGTGAACAGTAAACTCTTAATAAACACTTAGTAAACACTTTGTAAACAAAAATACTTAGTAAATGCTTAATAAACACTTAGTAAACAGTAAAACCTTAATAAACGTTTAGTAAACATTTAGTAAATACTTCGTAACACCTACTAAACTCCTAGTAAACACTTAGTAAAAACCTAATAAACGCTTAATAAACAGTAAACACTAAACAAAGTGTGTAACAATGGGCCCATTTTGGAACAACATAGTGATGTTCTAATCAAATTAAACAGAAGAATCTGAGCTACAAGACTATAAAAACCTTTTTTCAGATGATCTCAAATAATAATAACTAAATGAAAGACCAAATATCAAACTCTGTTCCTCTGTGTAAAGCCAGAATGAAAAGACTTCAGTAAAAAACTCTTCACCAAAGTATCAGATTGATAGAATCCAAACAATGAGAAAAACAGAAATCAGTAGTCAGTTTTTGGGATGGTGAATGTTTTATTAAAGTGACAAACTGTTGTATTCGGATGTAAATAACACCATTCATGGTTTACAAACTGAACATATAGTTTTATACTCGGGAAAACAGATTGTTCCGTCTTCATTTACAAATCTCAGCAGCGTTTCCTTTGTGACACCAGAAGTATTCAGTTTGAGCTCATTTCATCATGAATATGTCATTTTGGAGCAGAGGACAAAAGAAAACAAAGAACACAGGCCCAGAAACTAACGGGTTAAAGATAATCTGGTTTCTAATGCTGTCAACATCCCCATAAGACCACTGTGACCTGTTTTAGGTGGGCCTGGAAGGGTTCAGGTCTCCTGAGCGAACCAGTTCATGGTCTTTTGTTGCTCTGCTGCGAGTACAGAGATCCATTCAGCTGATTGGTTGACAGCAGACTAGCTTTGCTCTCAGCATCATGCTAAACATCTCTCTTCCTCATCCTCTTCTTCCTCCTCCTGCAGCTGTTTCACAGCCACAAGGTAGGTCTAACTCCTCCATTCCGCCTTAAATTTGCTCACTTTCTGGCATTGTTTTGGGACTGCCAGCTGGGTGGCGTTTACAGGGCTAAACTGAGCTCTGCCCGCCTGGCACGTCCACACATTTAACTGAAAAGTTTGTTGTAACCTCATCCTGTCCTTCCTCCTCCTCTTCCTCATCCACAGAAGTATTATGGTCTGGATAATAAGTGGGGTCACATTGAGCAGTGGATGGTAGGACCCTGGAGAAACCGCCGTCCGACACATGGAACCCTCCTACTGATTTAAAGGAGCAGTACACCTCTGAGCCACGAGACTTTAATTTTTATTTTAAGTGAAGTTAATTAAAATATGGGAACATGGCATCATGCAGGAAAAGAACTCTTCAGAAACCTGCAGGTGACATCACATGGGGTGTGTCCAGTTCCCTTCATACAGTTTATAGCAGAGGTGTCAAACTCTATTTATCCTGGGCCACATCGTCACCATGGTTACCGCTAAAGGGCCACATCATCACCATGGTTACCGTTAAAGGGCTACATCATCACCATGGTTACCGTTAAATGTCATCTCGTCAGCATGGTTACCGTTAAAGGGCCACATCGTTACCATGGTTACTGTTAAATGTTACATCGTCAGCATGGTTACCGTTAAAGGGCCACATCGTCACCACCTTTACCATTAAAGGGCCACATAATCCCCATGATTACTGTTACTAAAGGGATGATTATTCTTTACTTTCTTAGCCAGCTGTGTAGTCAGATTTCTCTCTAGTGTCTGGACTAGCGAGAAGGTGGCTTTTTTGTCACAAAATCTCAAATTTCACTATATTTCAAACCTTTATATAACTGAGACTTTTCTACTAAAATCCATTTTTTATTGTAAAATCACAAATTTAAAAACTACTTTTTCGTAAAAAAAAAAAAAAGGATATTTCTGACTTTCTGACATCAACCAGCCCCTCTCCACCTCAGTTATTCCACCTTAAAGCAGCTGCTCTCCACCTCAGTTTTTCCTCTTTCTGATATCACAACTGAATCAAACGTTTCCTCACAAATGTTTGATGTTAGCAGTTTTTGATCATCTTTTAACACTTTTGCGGTCCAGATAAGATGAAGTGGCGGCCAGATTTGGCCCAGTGACCGTGAGTTTGACACCCCTGACCTAAACAGAGTTAAATACCCGTAAGAGCCTCGTACCAGATTTATGTAAAACGGAATGATGAATATTATGATGAAATGTGACAAAACCTCTCCAATAACCTTTCTAATAACCAAATGTGGTGAGGACGGGGTTAAAGGTGTTGACCTGCCATCGTGAGAGCTTACAGCGGAGAGCGGAGGGGGAGGAGGGCAAGCTCGTTTAGGACCAGTTAGCGAGGCAGAAATGTGGGCCACATGTCGGTGAGAAACCAGAAAACAGCCACCCCAAACCCAACATGGAGGACAGAGACCTGCATGGGCAAGTCTGGGACGTGTGTGTGTGTGTGTGTGTGTGTGTGTGTGTAAACCAGCCTGACCCAGTTCACACACTGGGTCCAGTCAGCTCCTCTAACAGCAGGCGTCCATGTGTCGGCTAACGGGGCGGGGATTCCTCTTGATGTGTGTTCTGCACGCGCTCAGACAGACTCCCGCTGAGATTAACGACCTCGTTAATCCTGTCTCATACTCATTAGTTTTCATCCTCCCTGTCTGCTTGTACGTGCATGCCCCCTCTGCTGGTACACGTGTCTTCACGGCTTTTGTTTGTTTGTTTTTTTTTGTGGAAACATTTTTATTTAGTACTTAATTTTATTTCACTTTTCAACATTCAATGTTGAATATTCTTCTTTGTTCCTCCAATTTATCTTTCAATGTAATGAATTTGTGTTCTATTATTTATATCTTAATTGTATTTTGATGTATTTATTAATGTATTGTTAATTTAATTTAATGTTTTTAATATAATTGAATTCATTTTAATTTAATTGATTTAATTTACTAGGGTCCAAGCAGTGAACCCGCAGTTTTATTTGGAGTGATTATTATTCACAGGCCTCTAGGTGACAATAAATTCAAATATTTGGCTAATATGACAAGAGCCGTGAGTTCCTTTGAGGCTCCTGCATCAGTGCCACGGAATCGAACCATTTCCTGAAGTTTTCTCTCCGTTAAACGCTGAAAGGGTGTCAGCCGTTTGCTGCTGATGCTGCTTGGACCCTGAATGTTCGCCGCTTGCCGCCATGCCATCAGTTTTTTCCCTCGTCTTCCTGGCTGAGATTGTAGCATCTGTTGCCCCTCAGCACACCTGACAGGCTCCAGCTCGTGTTCTTGTCCCTGCTCTCTGTCTGTCAGGCATCTGCTCTGTCGCCCGTACATGCTTTGTTAGCGACAGTGACCCGCTGTCTTCTTCTTCTTCTCTTACGTCTTTCTTCTTCATGGCCTTTCAGGAGGACAGTGAGCGGTATTCTCGCCACTCGCGGAGACACGCCTCGGTCGGTACCTCTTCTTCTTTCAGTCTTTTACTTTAATCTTTCTTTCTGTACCATTTTCTGAATCGCGTAGCGACGGCTCCACATCTACAGTTACCTGCAGTGACCACAGGTGTCGCCAAATCCAGCCAGACTGGCTGAATGTGGATGCATGTCGTAGTAGTGAAAACACGACCCCCTGTACCCGGACGTGGTCCCGTTCGCTCTCTCAGCTGTTTCTGTTTGTTTGCAGATCTCAGACGATGAGGAGAGGATGTCTGTGGGTAGTCGAGGCAGCCTCAGGGTGAGTTCCAGTCGAGTTCGAGAGGCTACATCTATGGGGCTAAAATAAGAACAGCTAACTTCAGCGCTGAAATAAAATTTGTTTTCACTTGAAGTGAAAAGAAATACAGAAAAATTAAGACACTTGCAGTGAATGACATTTTTTTGATACTGAAAATAAAGCATTTGTAACTGAAAAAGGCTCGTAGATGCGTAGCTAAAAAAAAAAAAAAAAAAAAGCATTGTAAACAAATAGAGGAATTAGGAATTACAATCCTTGGAGATTTGGCCAGGAGGCGTGGCACCCGCCCCCTTAAACACGCCCCTCCAAGCTAAAACAGTAGAGTTGAAATCCACCGCCATCATGGGCCGGCGCTCCCTATACATCAGGCTTGCTAGCATAATGTAAATCCCTTAGTGAAGTTGCAGTTCCTCTACTGACCACTAGGGGGTTGGATATAAAAGTTTACCTCAGTGTTCAAATGACCAACTTTACAGCAGAAAAAAAACATGCTGACAGCCACGTTTTTTTTATTTTTTATTTACTATTTCTGATCCCCGAGGGGAAATTCAGCCTCTGCATTTGACTCATCTGGGCTGCTGGACCAGAGTGGTGGGGTTTCAGGTGCCTTGCTCAGGGGCACCTCATCCATGGATGTGGACGTGGGGAAGCACTTGTTCAGTGGTACCAGCCGGGGATTGAGCTGGCGAAGTGTTAGCATCGTAGGTTTGCATAAACTATAATAAGCTAAAATAGGTATCTGTAGTAAGAACTTGCACAAATCTGATGTTTTGCTAATGAATCCACGTGTATTAGCTGTAACAAAAGTGAACTTGAAGTGGTTAGCTATCTTCCTAGCGTACCTCGGTGAATTAACTGTCACACTAGCAAACCTGTCCATATTAGCCGAGTGATTTAAATGGGAGGCTTCTTCAGATCCGCTGCAACACATACCGCTACAGGAGTTCCTCCCTGAACACAGGTAGAACTATCTATAATGAATCTTATAAGACACGTAGGTAACGTCACCTAACTGCAATGATTAATTTCCCTTTGGTGAACAATAAAGTATTTTTCTGTTCAGCTCAGTATCACCTGTCATGCTAGAAAACCTACGGTATTAGCTGTCGGAAAAGACAAACTTCCACATTAGATAGACCAGATAGAAGCGCCTAGAGATGACTTAAATAAGACGTAAATAAGCGCTATATAAATAAACTGAATTGAATTAGATAATGTTTTCATTACGCATTAAGCAGCTTCTATCAAACCATTGCAAACTATCTACCACACTAGCAAAACTACAGGAATTAGCCGTCGCACTTGCATATTTATGTGAATTAAATGTTGTGCTAGCATACCTACATGAATCAACTGTTTTACTCCTATTAAAATGGACTAGCCTACACATCTTAAGTGTGATACAAGAAAACCTCAAATTAAATATTGTTCTAGCAAACCTTTGCAAATTGAGGAACAAACCTAAATAAACATGTGGGGGTCGGTTAGTCGGTGTCCTGCAGTGGCATTTAGCTGACATGTGTAGGGAAACGCTGGGACGGTCAGAAGATGGAACTTCAGGTCAGCATGTAGTCCTGAAATCAAACACCTGGTCCATTTTGTTCAAAAACAGTGCTAAAAGAAAAAAAGTGAATTGCATGTTGGACTAGCATACTTTCAAGGATTAGCTGCAGTAGGATACAACTGAACTTTACTAGGTCTTTCATACCAGGCTTTAGGGTTCGGCAGAGTCAGATCTGCAAAAACGGTAATGCCCGAAGTCGAGAAAAACCATTCAGAACTCCAGAACCCTGTCCAGTTCTGGTTACACGGTCTGTAGTACGTTTGGGTTTTAGAGCAGTTGTGTCAAACTTGATCATCGGGGTTCTGCTCAGGTACATGAAAGATGAACCCAAAGAGCCAACATGGGACCGGCTGACTGCCCCATCTGGGGGGCCATTTTCAACCCTTTTATATCTCAGGTATTTAAAGAAAAATGGGAAGTAAAATATGTATTTCTGCTAAATGTATGTTTACTTTTGGATGAACGACACGGTCGTTGGAGCTTTGACACCAAGCAAGGAGTAAAGTACGCTAATGTTATGCTAATGCTAACCATCATCAAGAAAAGCAGTAAAAAGTTCAAGAATTGAAGAAGATTACAGGAACAACAAAACCTGATTCATCCAGAAAATAAACAAAACATCTGTCCACAGTTACATGGTGTTCGGGTTAGTAGATGATGACGGCACAAACAACACTGATACAGAGCATCTGTTTGTCCGTCACACTGCTGTGAATGTCATGAATTTATATCCTTTATTTAATAGTTAAACGCAGTTCTGATTGAAAAAAAGCTTTAAAAGTAGCTGCATTCATACAGCCTTACAGTTGCTTGACTTTCCTGGAAAACTTGTTTGTTTGTGAAATTTGGATGTTTTTCTCTACCTGCAGCCTTCTGTTCTGACTGCCGATGCTCCTCGCTGCCTCAGCCACAGGGTCGGTCTCTGACATCACTTCCTGTTCTTGTTCATAGGCCAGTAGTGGAGCAGACATGTAGATCAGCGTAGTGTAGATTACTGAGTGTTTCAAGCCTCTGGTTGGCCCACCGACCACACGTTGGAAACCAAGTAGCTGATCAGAAAACGAACCCATGACTTACTAACCTCTCCTTTTTTATGTTTCCTTCCCTTCTTCTGTGTGGGCTTCCTCGTGTCCTACCTTTCCGCCTCCCTCAGCCTTCAGACTACGGTGGCTTTCTGGGCTCCAGCTCCCGGGCCTCCTCCAGGGCCAGCTCGGCTCGTGCGAGCCCGGTGGTGAGCTCTCTTCTCTGGTGTGACTGTCTCTCCGTAACTCTCTTGCTCCCCTTGCTGGCTGCTTGTGGAGTTGCAGTCGCTAAAGTTTACATTCGCAGCATGGACGGAAAGTTCATAGTCTCTGTGGCACAGGTGTCAAACTCAGGGCCCGCGGGCCAAATCCAGCCCGCCGCTTCATCTTATCTGGACCGCAAGAGCGGACAAAGACAAAATTTCGATGCGACTGTCCGTTAGTCCAGTAGTGCCATCAAAAAGCAGAATAAATGAGGTGAAGAGCAGCTGTTTATGTAAAAAATAAAGTCAGGATTTAACAAATGTCTGCAAAAGAGATTTACAACAAAAAGAGTTAGACATTTTTGTCAAAAACCCATGTTTTGTTTTGTTTTAAATTATAACAAATAATTGTGCTTTTAGGACAAAAAGTGTAAATTATACATAATTTTACAACATAATTTTCATAATTGTGTGTCAAAATGTTGAAAAAAGTTGATATTTTCCAATCAAAAACAATATGTAATTTTAAGTTTAAAAAAAAAGTGACATCTTTGTGATTTTACGTTGGTTGTTGAAAAAAGTCTCAACCTTGAAAATATTTACAACAAAACGTGGTTTCTTGCAAAAAAAAGCCAATATTTTGTTTTAATTTGGGATTTTACAAGAAATGTGATTTAGTTACGAAAGTCTCAACTTTATGATAAAGATCACAATTGTTTGAGTTTTTATGACATAAATTCAACAATTTTCTTTTCTTTCAAATTGCAATTATATGAAAAAAGAAATGTGATTTTAGTAGAAAAGCCTAAGCATTATGATTTCTCAAATTTTGAGAAATTTAAGATTTTCCAGGAACTAGCAGGAAATCTAAGTAAAGAATAAGCAACTTTTTAATGGTAACCATGGTGATGGCTGAAAAAGAGCTTGACACCTCTGCTCTACGGTAACACAGCAGCGTCGGTCAGATAAGTAAAGAGTTTGTTTCTGTGTTCAGGTGGAAGAGAGGACCGACAGAGATTTCCTCGAGAAAGTGAGTCTGTAATTTTCTTTTACATCTGTTACATTTATGGAGAAAATGTAATTTGACATCATAATATTTGGTGCTTTCTTTTTCTAACCTTTTGATAACTAACTCGTCTTGGTCTCAGGGTTCCAGGACGGCATCCACGCTGTCCGCTGCCACGCTCGCCTCGCTGGGCGGAGCCTCGTCACGCAGAGGAAGCTGTGACACGTCATTCTCCGTTGAAACCGAGGCGTCGATCAGAGAAATGAAGGTACGGCATGGTGTTGCTTTTAAAGAAAAAAAAACAAAAAACAGGAGTCGTCACCTGTTCTGTGCAGCTTTAGTTCTAGTTTGTGATTGATCGTCTCAGAATTTTTTAGTTTTCACAGTGCTAAAACTAAATATGAGCATTCATAGATAATCTTTGATTTTTGTATATAATTTGTATACGAATTAACTGCCACACCAATGGACCTGCTTGGATAACTATTCGTGCTTGTGAATATATGAAGATTAGCTCTCGTACTAGCAAGTCTATGCAGATTAGCTGTCATACTGATCGATTAGCGCTCTTCACATTACCAAAATTACACGGATAATCAAACGGATATCAGCAAGCCTTTGCAGATCGATGAATAAACCCACATAAATTAGCTGTTGTACTAGAGAACCTACGTGGATCACTTGTATTAGAGAACCTACGTGGATCACTTGTATTAGAGAACCTATGTGGATTAGTTGTATTAGAGAACCTGGTTAGTAGTATTAGAGAACCTATGTGGATTAGTTGTATTAGAGAACCTACGTGGATTAGTTGTATTAGAGAACCTACGTGGATTAGTTGTATTAGAGAACCTGGTTAGTAT
>JBAMYA010026764.1:0-16292 GCA_037176975.1 Arrhamphus sclerolepis | reverse complement strand
TCTTTCTTTCTTTCTTTCTTTCTTTCTTTCTTTCTTTCTTTCTTTCTTTCTTTCTTTCTTTCTTTCTTTCTTTCGTTTCTTCAGTTTCCGTGGGGCTTGTTCTTAAAACGGATGTGTTGCAGGGCAACAGGTAAAGCAGCACAGAAAACCAACAATATGCTGTTGTTTTTTTATATATATCATCTGCTGAATTGTTATGTGTGTTTAAGTCAAATGTGGGGAATTCTTGGAGCTTTGAACACTATTAGCTTTTTATATGTATGATTCTGTAAGAGTAGACAGAGCGTTTATTGTGAACTGACCTGTAGTGTAAATTTCACATCATTGGTGTACCTGTTCTGACATTTATTGTTGAAATGCTTTGATGTCATGATTCTCATTGTCTTGCTCATATTTCAGAGAAATGGTCTTGAGTGGCATTGCACTGTTGGTAACCTGCTGGAATAGCTTTAGTATTTATACTATCTTGAAACATTTTCTGTTAAAACATCAGTTTTTTAAAACTTTTTCTCACCCCAGTTTGGATGTTCGTCTAATTCTGCCACCTTTTAACATGTTAAGATGGACTTTTCTGTGAGTTCAGGAGTTTTGCAGAGCTCTGGCAGTGCAGGTCCTAGATCCAGACCATCTGAAAGAGAGACATCACGGATGTAGAGCAGGAGCAAAACAGAAAATGAAGGAGGACATTGTAAGCAACTCTTCCCTTGATGGTCATAAGTGGTTAGTTTCACCGCAAAATTCCTGCAGGAGGAACATATTTCAGACTTCAACACCTTTCCGACAGGCTTCCTGATTATACAGGGAGAAAGAAAATACATTAGAGAGTATAAAGCTTAAAGGAAGATGGACTACAGACCTTGTTAATAGCAGAAGGTTTAATCTTGGGCATGTTACTATGAATGAGCGTCTGTGTGGCACAGCTGTTGAACTGCTAGGTGTGAGTTTTTGTACATTTTTTCCAACAAAAGGGTTCACCTGTGTTATCTGCCACAGCAGTATGTAACTTCATCGGCTATGTTGTTGCCAGGTTACAAGCACAACACCACAATGGAGTTCCCTGGAGAATCAAACCACACACCCCTCTACTACACAACAAGACTTTCCAGCTCTTTGGAGACTCTTTTTTTTATGATTAATAAATGCAAACTTTTAATTCCCTTTGGGGATTAATAAAGCTTTACTGAAATTCAAGCTCCAAATCTGAGGAATGTGTTAGCTTAATTATTAAAATCAGTGGAGTAGAGTTCTGTCAGGGGAATGGTCAAAGTCTTTTTAGCTCCACATGGATCATCGTGCCATGTCAACTTCTGCACGCCTGAGCGGCCTTTGGAGTGGACACTGGTCCCTCAGAGTAGGCACGCTGCCTGACTGATCAGAGACAGCATATGGGCTCGGCTGTTGTGTCTGCTGTCGTCTCTGTGCTGCTCAGCTGTTACCAGGTCATGGCATCCCCTCCCTCGGATCTGATTTCACAGTGGAAATATCACCTTCTCTTTCCTGAACTGGGCCGGGCAGGCATTGCTGTTTGACAGGCGCCGTTGAGTTAGTTATATGTTCTGTTTGCTGGCAGCAGGCTCAGTAAATCTAGCGACAGCTCCTCCAGCTGTTTGCATTTTCCATGCTGCAGAACTGAGAGAAAAGAACAGACTTTCTGTTTATAGTAGCATCAGTTTTCTTATAAGTGGAAATTAATTTTTCATTAGGCTCAAAAAAAAAAAAAGGAGAGTGAGGAGTTTGAATTTCACCATGTCCTCTGCTCCTGAGTTCTCTTCATCTCAGGTAGAGAGAATGGCTGAGAACACGATTCAGTGTTTGTTACGTCTCTTGCTCACCACCAATTGGACCTCAGGGAGCTCTGTCAGCTGGATCCACTCTTCCTTTTTGCCCATCTCTCTCTCCCATTAACATTCTTTTTTTAAACTCCTTTTTTCTGTATCAGCAGTTCAGCATCAGTTGCTCAGTGCTGACTGAGGGCCCTAACTGAGCTGTTACGTAACGGTTACGGTACGCTTGTCTGCTCTCTGGGGTCCCTTTGTGAACCTATGGCTGCTGAGTCACCCTCTGTTCCAGTGTGTCACTCAGCCCTTAATGTGGTTTTAATTATAAAGACTGATGTCATCATGATGGTGCTTTGATGTGAAATGATCAGAGTAATACTGTTAATTATTTGCTATCACGGTTATTATTGGCTGTGGCACTATAAAAAATAATGAGTTCTTTATGATAACTTTTAAATTCAGTTTTTAAAAGTAATTAGTAATTCATTCTTAGTACCATGTACATTCAATGGGGATCTTACCAGCAGAGTATTTCAAATTAATTTGCTTCATTAGCTTGTCTTTTATTAATTCTAGACTTTTGTACTTCTGAAGTTGTTTAATGAAGCTATAATTCATGTATGTATGTCTGAAACACTTCTTTAGCTGACTTATAAAGCAACAGGAGCCACCCGATTAAGATCTATGTGCCTTATAGGCATATAGCTTGCATTACTGCTTTGTAGCAAATATGTATGCGTGTGATATTTTTGATTTATTTTTGATTTTGATTTGCTTTGTCACTATAACTATTTTTCACTTCTAAATTTTAGTCTCTATTTACACAGTGGCAGGTTAAGCTATACACTTTGTAGGTATGTGCTGTATGTACTCCGTGTTAGGCATACAAAGGCAGGATAACCCCAACATTCCACTGGTGAAGGTCATACTACTGCCTGCTTTATGTGTCATCTATAGGGGCGATGTGCAGGCCACATAGCATGTTAAGAATGAGAGCTATTGCCCCGTCTGAGCTGCTCACCTGGCTAGGTTGTTGCAGTCTGCAGTCTAAATCAAAAGGTTTCCTGCCACACACTCAGGGACAATACTAAATGTAAGGCCACACGTTAGACAGTGCATAAATATCATTAGAAACACTATATTTGTTACTTGCACACAGAAGGGGGATATATAATATATAATGGAAAATAGCTTTTCTGTGCCTGGAAAAATATATACTTGGGTGTCTGATGTGAATCAGCCCTGCCACATTCTTTGTGAGGTTTTCAGGTCTGATTCCATCCATTAAAACTGGCTGCTGAAGGTGAATACATGTGGATTCAAAATGAGCTGTTAGACTGGACATCTCTGTTCTTTTTTTGTTTTTTGTTTTTTTTGTTAGTAGTTTGTTAGTTTTATTAAGACCTCAAGAAATTGTGTGAACTTAAAAAACATAACATAAAGAACATATTATGTCTCCTTTGATAATATGTGGTACCTAAGGTGTTTACTCTCATATATGCTATCAGATCATTTAGTTCTCATTCTATCACTGTGTTTCATAACTGCTATTATTATGTAAGCTCATTAAAAAATACTCTGATACAGTGCAGGTCAGATGATTTAAAAAGGACTTTTAATCTAAAAGTCTCTGGTGTTCAATATATTTCGTTGATATATCTGCTCACAGCAGCAGAACAAGCAGAACAGGATAATTAGCCACAGCACAATGTTTTCTATTTCTTAAAAGTGTTGAGATTCAGATTTTAAGCTGCAACCTTCCATTGCTACTTTCTCATGCTAATTTACCATATTTTTGTTTGTTTTTTTTATCTTGTAAAATTGCAGACATACTCTGGCCTTTTCTGTGTGGTCATCAACCCTTACAAGAACCTGCCCATCTATTCAGAGAACATCATTGAGATGTACAGAGGGAAGAAGAGGCATGAGATGCCTCCACACATTTATGCCATCTCTGAGTCAGCATACCGCTGCATGCTTCAAGGTAAAATTAAACCATTAACATGCCTTTATAAAGTGCTTAATTATCATTCTTCTTGTTGATAAATGCATCAGAATAGCACATCAGAGTTCATGCTGAGTGAAATGCAAACACTTAAGCGTAATGTGTGTGGGATTAATCTGCAATCCCAATTCTAAAAAAGATGTGAGATTGTATAAAATGTAATGTATAAAATGAAATTGCAATGATGTGGAAATCTCATAAGCACATATTTTATTTGCAATAGAACAGAAAAAAAATGTTTAAACTGGGAAAATGTACCATTTTAAGAATGAATTAGAGTCATTTTGAATTGGGTGGCAGCGGCAGCTCAAGAAAGGTGATACAGGTTTATGTTTACCACTGTGCTGAGTTCTGGCAAAGGCATGTTGTCCCATTCTTGTCTGATACAGAATTTGACTTGCTCAGATGTCCTGGGTCTTCTTTGTCATATCTTTAGTTTCGTGATCTTCCAAATGTTTTCCACTGATGAGAGCTCTGCACTTTGGGTGGTTCAGTTCAAACTCTTCTACTTAGAAGCCATACTTTTATAACAGATCCAGTTTAGCATTGTCTTACTGAAAGGTGCCAGGTCTTTGCTGAAAACAGTATTGTCTGGGTGGGATTATATGTTGCTCCAAATCCTGTATATAGCTTTTAGCATGATTAGTATTGACTTTCCAAACTGTCACGCTTTCCAAGCTGTCCTAAGCACTATTGCACCACTATTGTGCAATTGAGGACTGTCCAGTCCTCAGACAAATTGAGGACAGGACAGCTTTCCACTTTTCCTTCATTTGAAAAGAGCTTTGGTTCAGAAAAGACACAAAGAGTTTTTGGATCATTTACAGTTTCTTCTTTGATTTAACCTACATTTATAAATGGCACACAAAACTCTTGTTTTCTAAGACAATGATTTCTGAAGTATTTCTTGGCCAAAGCAGTGATTTATATAACAAAGATACACCATCCATTGCCGTCTCATGGCCCAAACCCCACAAGCATCTAATATCAATTTTCGGCCTTGTTCCAAGCACACAGAGATTTCTCCAGGTTCTTGTTATCTTTTAATGATATTAAGTACTGTACATGATGACATATTTAAAGTCCTTGGAATTCTAAGCTGAGGAACATTACTCTGAAATTGTTTTGGAATTTGTAGGTGTGATTTTCTCAATATAGATGTTGCCACCATTTCATTAAAAATTAGTTGATATTTTTAATGAAATGGTAAGATGTCTAATTTTTGATTTTTGGTTTTTCATGTTCTATTAAATAAAATAAGGATTCATGAGATTTGGAAATCATTCCATTCTGTTCATATTCACATTTTACACAGCGGTTATTCTTGCTTCACTTAAAAAGCACCTGCCATTAACCCAAATCAGAAGCTGAACTGTTTGGTTTTTATTTGGGCTTGGAGTTCCGCTCACTTGCACGCAACATGAGGTTTGACTGCATGGCACAGGAGATTAGTGTGTGATGGCAGCGTGTAAAGTGTGTGAAAGGTCTTGAGGTCAGAGTGGATGTGACATGTCTCTCTAAGTCTGAGATGTTGGCTGTCATTAAGCAGGTCAAGTAGCAGATTAACTATCTGGCAGGTCTTCCAGCAGTATCACCAGTGCCATGTGGTTAATTACGTGGAAAATAACCACATGGCAGTGTCTTATCAGGGTATTCATCACAAACTTTAACTGCATGTTTTCTGACATTGTTCATTTTGAACTTGTTTTTACTGTTATCAGGTACTGCTGTGGTTTGATTGGCATGTAGGGCTGAAGGACTGGACCAATCAGGCATGCTGGTCAGTGTGACAAAGAGTAGGAGAGAGAGAGAGAGAGAGTGGCAGAAGTGCAGACCCAAGTTCTGCAGAAGGACTTCCACATACCAAGTTACATACAAAAAAAAGGGACCCTCAATAATCAGGTCCAGAAAGACAAACAGCAAAAAGCATGGGCTGCAAAATTGGCCAGTGGTATAGTTAGGTAACGTTTTGGCTCTCCTTCCAGTTATTTTTCCAAACCATGAACTGATTTGTTTCTTTCAACCCTTTCAGCAATTTTCCAAGCACACACATTCAATTTAAGACAGACGTTCAGTTTTTATTGATGATAGCAGTTTATAATTATTTAAGATTTATTTAACTCTGAGATTTAGCTTTTACATTTATATTGTGATGCATGGATCATTTCATCATCAAACTTTTTTTCATTTCTGGTTTGTTTATCAATGTAGATATAAGGACACGTGTTTCTATTTTATATTTGCTTCTGCAGTAGAATATCATGTTATACCAGTAAGAGGGAAAACAGCCTCTTTATTTGATTTAAGATAAAAGTATCATGCTGCATTTGGCTCCTCTAGTGTGAACCATAAGAGATCCTACAATGGAAGAATTTATAGGGGAAGTAAAAGAGAGTCAATGCAGGGAAGGAGGCAGAGTCAAGGGCTAAATGATTCGACCTTTGTCTGGTTCCAGTTTTCCTCCTAAATGCACTGCATAGGTGGTTCATGTCCTGTTGGCAGCAGTTCATGGAGGAGCTGGAGTCTTTATGAAGCCAAAACAGGCTAAAATATCTTAAACTAGTGTTCCCCAGACCAGGGGGCTCATGTACAAAGACTTGCGTGGATTTCATTCTAAATTCGTGGAAATCTGCCCTTGCAAAAGAAATAGAAATAAAAATAAATAAAAAATTGAAAGTACACACACATTGTCTTAATACATCACAATGAACATGAAACTAAGCCACATGTCTGATCCCAACACTCCTCCCTGTCCTCCCTCCAGTGGACCAATTTAAATTTAATAATGAGCATAAGCAGACATGGGAAACCGCTCATCCAAACAAAGAAAATGGCAAAAACAAGCAAAAAAAGAAAGAGAGAGAAATTTCACCACGCATGAAGTTGAGGCCAGGAAAAATATTTTATTTTAGACTTTGTCATATTGGGGAAGTGTAGTCGAATCTGTCAAAGCCGTGCGCTCAGAAACCAACAAGTAAAATATGTCCAGAACAGGTGGTGGTGGATCTGTGATTGATGATCTCACACCATTTGCGCCACATGCAGCACAGTACATAACCATCTCCATTTTGAACTGTCTCAGTTGTGCTGTTTCTGTTCTCATTTTCAATTCTAAAGGGTGTCGATGATTGAATTCTCGTTTACAGACTTTTATCTTTTTTACAAATTCTGAGATTTCCTTCTCTGGTTCAGGACTTTGGTTCTCACATTTTAGATTTTAATTCACCATGTATCTGGAATATATTCTGAATTGATTTTCACCTGTTTTGGATACAAATACTTGGTAAAACAATTCCTAATGTTTGGAACTTCACTGCATCTCCTCCAAGTGTCACTAACGGACAAAACCTCTGATATGTGTGTACACCATCCTTGAAGTGTGCGTGGAAGACCGCACAATTTCAGTTTTTGTAAATCCCAACGTCAGTGTGGAAAACTGCTTATGTAACTTTATTGTGCACGACAGCTTTAGTACATGAGGATCCAGGTCCTCTGAAGCCGCTGGCTTGTTTCAGATGTTTCCCTGCTCCAATACACATGTTGATCATACAGAAGCTGATAGTGATCCATTCATTTGAATCAGGTGTGTTGGATCAGTGAATCATCTAAGCATACATGGTAGAAGTCCTCAAGGACCTAGATTGCAGAACACTGTCTCATAACATGTTTTGTTGGAGAAGAGTTTTGCGGCCTATTTTGATGGACTTTTACTGGAGCCCATGCTACTATAAATCTAGCTGTTTTTCAATTCAAAAAGTGCCATCACGTGAGCATTATTTAAAAAATAAAGATCCACAAGACATGGGACTTTGACCCACTTTTGATACTGACTGTTGGAGACTGTTTTTGAATCTCTGATGTAGAAGAACCGCTGTGTTAAGCAGAACCTTTATTCGAGTGTATCAGTGTTTAGACAGCTTTAGCCCTCTGCTGTGTCCTGTCACTGTAACTAGATCAACAGCATTAGATTCTCTTTTGTTTCTCGTGAATACTCTTTTGCATCTGTGTAAATTTGTTTCTTATAATAGCACGATTAGCACTGTTTGTTTTATTTGTGCCAATATGTACACTGTCTGGCCAAAGAAAGAAGAAAGTCACTCACTCTAATGTTTTGATGAGTGTTTTCCAGTACATCCTTGAGGTTCTCAAAGGAGTTAAGGTATTTGACTGTGGTGGCCAATTCATACATGCTGTCTGAGCTATGATTTCACAATTAGATCCCAATGCACCGTGGCATTGTCATCTTGGAAAATGTCCATGGCATCAAGGAATACACACACACAAAAATGAATTATAGAAACACCTGGTCATTGCTGAACATACTCTGAGAAACTTAAGCAACCCCAGACCATAATACTACCACCACAGACTTCCATGGTAGACATTACACATAATGGATGCATCACTTCATTTACCATTCTTCTGACACTAATATATACGTGACTTTGTAAATCTGAATTAATCAAACCATATGACAGTTTTCCTCTGCTCCAGACAGTTTTCTTCTTAACAAATTAGACTTTTTTTTTTTATACAATTGGCTTCACTGATAATTTTCCATTGATAGCCCCAATGTATTCTGTTGTCCTCCTATTTATTAAATGAATCATGTGGAAATTGACTGACTTTTTTATTTACCATTGCCACGAGTTCTGCTGTTGATTTTATTTCATTCAGTTTTGCAAGACATTTAAGTGATTTCTGATCATGATAATTTAAGATTTTTCCCTACCACATCTTCTCTTGGGGGATGATGGATTACCTTTGTTTTTCCAATAGTTTGGCCCTTCTGAAACTGAGAAATATCTTTTCCATAACCACAGGATATGTCTTCAGACATGATTGTTTAAAGAATCAGAAGCTACACACTGCATTAGTGAACGTTAACTAACGTCTTGCCAGCTGAACCTATCAATCACTCCAGTACTTCTCAATATGAGTCTCTTAAATGTCCTTAGTTAAATCCAGGTGGTAGTGATTCTTCTTCTTTTTTTTTTCTTTTTTTTTTTTTTTTTTATCTTCCTCTACTCTTTTTTTTCAGCCAGTATTGCATTTGATCCTTGATGGGACACATTATCTGTTCCAGGCTTATTTTTCTTAGGCCTCTTTCTCCACATAGCTGGGACCCATAGGTCTGATCAGGACCAGAGCATGGACCTCAGGTTTTCAGATGTTTTTAGGTGTCTCAACAGAGAAGAGCCATACTTTGTAGGATTTTATCTTATAGTATGATAGATGGAGCAAATGTCTCATCCCTAAAATTCCTCTTGTTTGTTCACCTTTTATTCCAGCTACATGATGTTCTACAGTATAAATGCAGCCTAAGATGAAACCCCAGACATTGATACACTGACACTGAGACACTGATAGGTACTGCTGTACCTATCTTCACCATGCAAGAAGTCTGTTCTTGGTATTTAGGGCATCTTTTTTGTGCCACCATTCTTTTCCCTGACCCTCTTTTCCCCACTCATTCTTTTGGACCCCTCACAACAGACAGGTTAAAGCAGCCAGTGGAATGAGGTCACCACGGTTCCAGCTTTCCATACCACGCTGTGCTAAATTCTACAAGCTGAGTCACTGTCAAGTTGTCATAGTCATCTGAGCAGCCCATTACCCTCTGCTGGACTCCCGTTAGATGGGATACATCACCATGGATACCTATGTGTGTATCTGTATGTGAGACGAAAATAAGCTTCTCCTGGGATCTTGAATAGAATTGTCACTTATTAAGTGACTGTATTTTAGTTGAGGATTGGGAGGCGCATGTGAATTATTGTTTGACATTCATTTACTCAGCTTGATATGGCCTCTGTCTTGTTCAGATTGTGTCTGTGAGCACTGCAAACCCATTACAAACTGTTTGAGATCTCCTACTGTTTTGTAATTGCTTTCTTTCTTCTCTCAGTGAGTAAGTAGAGCAGCTGGCCTCTCTCACTTCCACTCTTTTCTCTTTGTCTTCCTTATGGTTCTTTCTCTTGACTAGAATGTTCTGGTTTGGAAGACACCAAAGAGGAAAATTTCCCAGATCTGAGAAGACATCTTGGTCACTTTTCACTGAACATAAAAAATACAAACCACAGTGCTGCTGGAAGGTTTGCAGCAATTTGGTTTGTTTCTTCCTTCTTTGTCTTTCATCAGAAAACTAGCCTGGAAAAACTGATAAGAAGGACACTTTTTATATTGGGTTTTGTTTCAATACATCTAAATTTTGTATATCTTTCTGCTGACTGAGATTAAAGCTGCTTCTTAAAGTTTGAAACATATGACCACGTACAGCTCTGACCATAGGCGGTTACCTAGACCTCTACATGCCACCACTGATTGCCTTATTTGCCCCCTACCTCACTTTCCAACGCCATTGCATGAAAAGAAGTATCATTTATTGGCACACTGGCACTCTTTACTTGTGTTCTGCCTTAAAAATCAATTAAAAAACAATTAAATTTTACCCCAACACATACTGGCTCTGCCTGGCCACACTTAGTACCATGTCACATGACATTTGTATGCAGCAAGTGGCAGTACATTGAAAGTTCTGGATGTGTTAATGTAAAGTGAGGGAGACAGAGATGAGGTGTCTGACGGATGACAAAAGTATATATTTTTAAATATACCTGATACCTGCTGTGAAGTAAAATATATTTATGAATCGTGTGTGAAGTCATGTCGAAGTCAGAAGTATCTTGAGCAGTCCTTGTACCACTATATATGCTATAAGATCTTTGTTGTTATGTGAATATGAAGTCAGTAACCTTTTCCTTCTGCTTTACTATGCTCCTCATCCTTCTACCTTTTGTTGAAAATACCTTTTGCTGAAAATCTCAGCAGGCGGTGCACCAACCCATATATCACCTAGGGTCTAGAATCTTTTGTTGTTTAATTGCTGTCGGGCATTTGATCACATGTAAACATGGCCCAATATACACACACACACACACGTATATATGTATGTAGCTTGCATTGTGACCAGGTCTTAACTAGGTACAACCGTCAAATTATGAAGAAGAAATAAATGTTGTTCCTCTTTGTTTGATCAAGTTTGGCAAAGTAGCATGTATTTCCTAACAAAAAACTAGGTCTGTTAAGTTTTATTATAATGTATCTACACACAAATTACATGTAAATACTTGTACATTCTAAATAGAGGACATTTTCATCAACCACTCAAAGCGCTTCATAGTACAAGCCAAACTGACCCATGCTGGACTCTTTATTCCAAGAGAGAAGAGAACATATTAGACAACTGAACAGTCAGAGAAGATGAAAATGCATTGGAGAGGGAGGACTGTGCAAAGAAAGACAGAGGACAAGAAAGGAGAATGCTGGATGTTTAGATATTTGGGAGACTATTGAGAAAGGGTTGAGCAAAGGTATTATAAAGAAGAAATAAAAAGGGGGCGCAGACCCAAGACCTCGCAGACATGAGCAGGAATAAGAGGGTGCAGAAGGGAAAGAGTTTATTGGGGAAAGAGAGTAGAGGGTACAGGGGAAAGGCAGAGGGGGCGGCCAGTATTGTGGTTCACAATGGGGGCTTTGTGCAGTTTGAAGGGAGCTGGGACCACGGTGCTTTGTGTGTGTGTGTGTGTGTGTGAGTGTGTGTGGTTGCAGACACAGTGGGTTGGAGCTAGAGTACTTCCCAGGGAAATGAGGCCACTTGTTGGGGCAATGAAGACTGGAGAGTATGGCTTGTGAAGGGCGCACCCAGGGTTTGAGTGACAAGACAGGTGTGAGGGTTCTTGTGTGTGGGGCTTTTTCGTGTAACGTCAGTGCCCATACATACAGGATATCTTTCAGACAAATGTGGAAGTGTATTCGAACAGCATGTTTTCACGAGTGTTCTGCAGATCCATTCTGTTTAATAGAAAGACCATGAACAGATGCATCTTAAATAACAGGCAGCTGTGGAGTTCATAAAGGAACAAAATCATATTTCTCTTTAGAGATCATACAGCAGTTCTGATTAATGCTTAGAGGCTTTTTTTTTTTATATAGACTGGATGGTGATCAAGACAGCTTTCATCTGTCACTCCTCGTGCAGCTGTTTGTGACAGTTTCATAGAAATACTTGAAACTTCTAGACATTTTTAGAAACTCCAGGATTTCAAAATATGGTCAGAAACCACAGAGGTGAAGACCTATAATTATCCAGGTTAGCTCAGCCCGCAGGCAAAAAAGTTATACTTGTGTACCTTGTGTGTGTTTCTGCTTTGTGTGTGTGTGTGTATGTGGATGTAAATAGTCAGTCATCACAGTAGCAATCTTCACCATCAGTCAGTTTATTTCAATTCAACTTTTTTTCTGCAACATTTATTAAAAGACAAATTGTCTCTAGATGGTTTGCAGAAACCCATAACATGACTTCTGAGCAAAACTTAAGAGAAAACTGTGAGGCTAAATAGCCATCAGAAATCCAGATTCTGACCTATGGTGTAAGGTGCATGTCTGAGACGTCACAGATAGAAACTGTGGAGTCATTGTAATCGATTGCCCTTATTCTTGGATAGTGTTGTCATGGGAAACGCAAAGCATTGATGCCAGAAGGCTCAGCATATCAGATGAGTGACCTCAGCTGGCTGATGCTGTCACTGCCCTCTCTGTGAATCTGAAGCTTACAGCACACTGAAGGTCAGGAAGGAGAGCTGCATGCTGGATGAGTCCTTCATCCACTTTGATCCACTGATACATCTTTGTATTTGTTGATATTTAAAATTGATAAACTCTGTACTACAAATCCTTGCTTTATTTTGGAGGCACTTCTACTTAATTTGTTTATTTTTTGGAAGATTGCTTTCACCTTTACATGGTGCTTCTACAACCCAGTTTAGTCAAAACAGATAACAGATAATGAATAAAGTTTTTTCATCATATTCAGCACTGCGCAGTGACATAGCATCATTTTGACTCAGTTCATTTCCTGTGACTGCATCCCTGCTGCCCTTGTGTGTCTGGAATTCCTGTGGGGCTTCAGAGCTTAGCATCATGATGTTAGGGGTGTCAGAATAACACTCACCTACACTCACTAGAGAGCAATTGCCTTGTCCTGCTGGATTATATTAGGTCTATGGTTCACAAAGGACAACTATGGCTCAATTATATCACCCTACGACTGCCATCTATAGTCGATTACGCTGCCAAATACCTTCTGTCATACCTCCTTCTACAGCTCTCTGTCCCCTTTCATTGGGGTGAAGGCAACACCCAGCAGCAGAAGGGTAATTTTACTCTTCCGTATCGGCACGCTTTCAGCTTTATACATTTTGTTAACATAAACAAAGCTATGGTTCAAACTGCTCATTAGAGACATGTAATGTGTCATGGCCTCCTATGCTCCAAAACAAAAATTGTTCTGTGGGTCGCAACAGGCATTTTGTTTCTTGAAGCCACTTCCGACTTGATTGTTTGAAAAATATATCTAGTTTATTTCTACCAAAAATATCGACAAAACAATAACTAAAACTGTCCTACAACTTAGATGAAAATGAAAGTTAACTTAATCCGATACTACAGGTTCAAAAAGTGGTCAAAAATCATTTTTAAAAAAAACTCCCATTGTCACACTGGACATATGACAAACAAAAGACATCTCCACCATGCCCCCGTTGTGTTCTTAATCTCTTACATTAATGGGAGGGCCTAAAAGTTACCAAAGTAATCTTACCAATTCCAAATACAAACATTATTTACAAATTTGGGTTCCAAACTAGCTTAAGTATATTCTAACCACAAAAAAAAACCCTGAATTGATAGTACGTATGATTTACAAAAATTTAACATAAATGGCCACAACATAATGTCTTCATTGAGATTAGCAGAAAACTATGAGCTCAAGAAGGATCTTTACAACAGTGGCAGTAAGTATTGTATCACCATGGGACCTTGAACAGGTCATACTTTCTGACAGTGACGAACAAACAGAGTGGAGGGAGAGGAAGTATGACAGCAGCAGGCAGTTGGGGAGTTGTCCATGATGCTGCCCAGGGGTTGTTTAAATTGGGAGTGACACAATTGGGTCCTCTTTTTTCAGACAAATTGCTAAAACATAAGTAAAGAATTTGTTCAAAAGAGTATAACAAATAGTTTATAATAAAATATAATAAAAAATAAAATAGTTTTGTATCTTGCAGTATCATTTATGTTTGAGTTGTCAATAAGCATAGTTCACATATGGAATAACTTATTTCATTGCTTATTATGGATTTCAATAAAGAGGCTGATGATCAGAATATTCAACAAGGAAATAGTTTATCAGCAGCAAAGAATAAACTCCACCCTTTTTCTCTGTTGTGGGAAATGTGAACATAATTGTACTTGTTTGTGCTATTTTGACTCTTCTTGTCCTTGGCCAGGCAAGGTCATTGTGATTAGTGAACTACTAATACAGATTTTGTCTCAGTGTCACCATGTCTCTCATTTCTTTCTCTGTTAGAAAGAAATCTATCAGTCTGTCTAGTTCTCCGGTTATTTGCATGTAATTTGTGCTTTCTTTGTGTGGAGAATGGCAGAAACATACATTTTTTCTGGTTCACTGGTTATTGCTCTGTAGCACTTTTATGCTCCACATCCTTCTGCAGGTTGTGGAGCAAGTTGTGAGGATGTACATTTATCTTTAACAATTTTCAATCCACTATCAACACAGTTGTCTCTTTGCTATCCTGCCACAAGTTAATGCAGGAAAATAGAATTATTAGATTTCAAAGTCTTCTAATAACTCCAAGGACCTCACTGGCCCAGTACCCCTCCTTAAGAAGCATGTGGTTTTCTACACCACTCTCTCACACTCTGTCTTGTCTCCCCTCTTTTTTCCTTCCAGACTTTTCTCATTTCACCCCTGCATGAGAAGCATTTGAAAAATGTGCTTTGTGGGACTTGATCAGGGAGAGACTCCAAAAGCTTATGTGAATGCGCTCTCGAGAGTACAGCTCAGCCTTACAAGTCAAACCCAAGCTGACAGAAATGAATAAATTAAACACACAAAACTCTCTTTCTTCCATGTGCATAATAAACCTTTTCCTTTTTACTTTGTTTAAAAGTTCAATTCTGCCACATTTTCTGGGAGAAAGTTCAGATCCAGTGTCACATTTTCATTCGTGCTGAGTTACTTATGCTTGCCTCTGCATGGAAATAGAATCCACACGTCTGTGTGCATGTCAAGTTTAATATGCCTGCTGTAACATTTTCAAGAAAGCATTTCTGGTAAAGCATCAGAAGTTTGAGTAGATTACATGAAGTGGACATTGTTTTGCTCAGTCTTACTCACAGCTGTGAGAACACCTGAAGTCCCAAACACTTTTTAGTCTGCTTTAAATGCATCAGATCATGTAGTGTAGTTTATTTCAGCTATTTCACATAATACCCCTCTCTTTTCTTGCGTTTCCTCTTTATAACCCCCATCACCCAATCGAAGTAAACATACTAGATAAAAAAAAACAGATGAATTGAAAAGTTCATACATTCATTGTAAAAGAAAAAAAAGATATTCCCCTGATTCTTATGGGTCAAAAAGGCATAAGACAAAATGGATTATGAAGAAAAACACAGTAAAGGAGGTTAATGTGTCTTAAAAACAGGAATCTCAGGGTGTAATTGTCAGTTTTTCTGAGTGTGTGTGAGTGTTACAACCTGACTCGAGGGCCACAACATAAAATTGAGCCTGAACACAGGAGGTTGTTAAGTAAAAGCTTTTTGTTAAAAATCCAGCACCAAAGATCATCAGCAGCATCTAGAATGGTGGGACTCTCCACACCAGGCAGGCTATATCCTCAGCCACACAGGTGAAACCAGTGAGGTAATTAGCACCACCCCTATGTGTATTATTGTCAGAGCCAGCAGAAATGCAGAGGGATGTAACACCTCCCCCCTCAAAAGGATTCCTCCAGGAACCCAACAAGAGCATGCCAGCACTCTGGTACTTCTGGGAAGCTCAATCCTGAAATGACTAAAAGGGGTAGGGAACCAAGCCAGGAGTGTGGCATCCAAAAATTACCAACACTCCTACTGAAGTCCAACAAAAATGGTATACATCTGGTCAGGTACACCCAGGCCACCACCACAAAGACAAAAAAAAAAAAAAAAAATTTAAACCCAAAAGCAAAAAAAAAAAAATTGTGATTGTGAGACCACTTAGACCAGCTCAAAGGGCCATAGGATCTGGTGCCCTCCCTCTACCAAAAACCATCACAGAAATAAAGCCGCGAAAACAGGACTACCAAACCCATCACAACGAAAACAAAAGCTACTAAAACTTCAGGCAGCATGCTCGTATCCACAGCACAGAAAGTACACAACTGGAAACAGAAACACTAAAGGGAAGTTTCTCTCGCCAAATAGGTGCAGTTGCATCAAACAAAAAGATCCACACAAGAAGTCACATCAAAATGACCAAAGTCAGAGCCACAAACACAATGACTTCAACAAGTGCAGCACACAGCAACACAGTTACTGCCATCACTTGGCCAGTAACACAAGTAATCCAACAAAAGTGGAATGACTTTCACACTGGTCATGAC
>JBAMYA010026743.1:0-16292 GCA_037176975.1 Arrhamphus sclerolepis | reverse complement strand
TTTCGCCCGAAGTGAGCTGGGATAGGCTCCAGCAGACCCCCGTGACCCTGCACAGGACATAGCGGGTATAGATAATGAATTGATGGATGGATTAAATTCTTTGACTTTGGTGTGAGAAACAAAAAAAAGAAAAACCCTTAAAACATGAGTTGCTCATCAGCTGACTTCCCAGTTCTGTCCGGTTATTTGCTCTGTGCAAGTTTGCAATGTACGGGCACCATTGTTTCAAAGACAATGAAGCATGAGAAGAGAATTAAACAAATATACAAAAAACAAACAAACAAAATAAAAAAAAAACCCTCTGAGCACTGAAACACCACTGAAAGTGGTTTGGCCCAAGAAGGAAATAAAGAAAGAAAAGAAGCAACAGAAATAGAGTGAGAAGGGAGATGTTAATTATACAGGAGGCCTCCGGCTGTCACAGTGAAGAAGAGTGGGGCCTCTCCAGCAGCTGATGTCATTAATCAAGGGGTGTGACACAGCATGACATCCTGCTGTCTCTAAATGTAACACACACATAAATGTACATACTGATATGCACACAGTGACACATTCTATATTTGTATCCTCATTATAATAATTTCTGCTTCCAGGCTGAACAATGATATGAGAGACAACTGCTGCATGAAATGTTTTTTTTTGTTCACTTTTCCTACACACGGGGAATGTGTCTGAATGTTTGCAATATGGATGGGAAAGAAGATTGATACGTTACTTTCTTTTAATCATCGATGAGAATCTGTGTACCACCAACAGCATTTGGTTTGTAAGCCTCAGATGATTTGTGTTTTGAATCATGCTACTTCTGAGAACTCTGTTTTCTCTACAAGTGTTGACATATAGTTATTTTGCTCAAAAAGACAAACAAATACTCCTGTTCGTGGCTTTGGTCACACTTGCAGAAACAGACCTCTGAGTTTCAAGTTAATTTGGACAATTACTGAACAATTACTGCTCATGTTGCTCATTTCTGCATCAGTTAAGTAGAGCCTGCAAGCTGTTATCGGAAGTCAACAAAACTCTGCTGCACATTCCCTTTTTACCATTTCCACCTCTGGAGGTCCTTGCATAAAACATTTTGCTGCTACCTAGGAGACCTCTTGGTGCCACGTTGCTAAAATGGGTGTGTAATTATCTGATTTGGTTGAAGTGAATTTAATCTGATCACAGTGTTTAACAGTTAGACTTGGGAAACAGAAAGATGAATCACTGTGCTGTCCTTAAGACATGAGTGCTCTGCTGTTTTTTTTTAACAACGACATCACTTCAGCTGAACGCTTTTGTGAAGTAGCCCATTACCACAGTCCATACAGTAATTTCAACCTAAGTCTCCACTTGCACCATGCACCATTCAGAGAGATATCAAAGCTGACAGCTTTCTTACTCTCAGTCTGATGCAATGAACTTGTAAAAGAAATAAAAAAAAATATTTAAAACTATAGATGGTGATATAAAATAAATAGAATTGTTGTGGCCGCCATGTATCAATGCCACACTCTGCTTTTCTCTCTGGAGATGTTACACAAATGAAAGACGGCTGCTCTGGAAATGTTTTTTTCTTTTTCTTTTTTTTAAGAGTTAAAAGACATATCCTAATCAAATATGAGATTCCTCACGGTGGGACATCATGTGATCCTGTCCAGAGTAACTATTTGGTTAGACAGTGAATGTTAGCACAGGTAACTGGCAAATTAAAGTTAACTATTATGACATTTGCTGAGGCTAGATGAGCCCCATTTGAGGAATTAAAATTCATGTGGATATTCTGACTTCATAAGCTCAGAGATTCACAAGGAAACAAATGAACAATTTGGATGTTATAAACCTGCAAATTTGCAGGAAGCCTTGTCAGAGGTAACTGAGATATATTTCAAGCTAAGCTAAAGGTAAAGGTTGCTTTGCTTTAATTGCCTTGGTCATGGAGGTTTTTCATTATTTATTTATTTATTTTTGTAAACAACTGTATGTTGTTTCATACATGACTCTTTTTGGAAGTAAAACAAACACAAAACCCCCCCATAGTTTATTCTTTTATTCAGTTACAAAAGCATGACGACTTCCTTCCAGGACACTTTGGTTAGGAAAAAAAAAATCTAAAAAATCTGACTCTTAAACTATTATTTCTTTGTGTGTGTATATGTGTGTGTGTGTATGTGTGTGTATGTATGTATGTATATGTGTGTGTGTGTGTATGTATGTATATTTTTTTATTTATTTGATCATTTTAGCTAAAATTAAAAATGCAGAAGTCCTGAGTTTATACAGAACATACATAGCCAGCAATATTACAGTAAAATCGGGGTGGTCCCAAAGATCACCTTACAATCTAAACCAGAAAGTTCATCAGTTTATTTACCAAACACGTATGAAGTTGCGTTCATGAGGAAGTACAGTTATCTTTCACAACAGCTTCTCTCCACACAACCTCTCACATCTCCTGTTGATTATGTACAGTCAGTATGTTCTAGAGGGATGATGAACAGTTTTCTTGTGGCTCCTCAGAAAACCAGATCCTGCTCCAAGTCAAGAGCACTGTTAATCAGAGGTTCTTCAAATAATTTAGCAGAAATCTTTAACTCTTCTTTGACCTTTTTCTGTTTTACATTTAAGGATTTCTGAGGCTCCAAAGAGGAGCTGAAATTCTCCAGTTTTTCTTCCAAACAGAGAAAGTATAATTCAGTTTAGTGCGAGCAGGAGGAATCTGTGTCTCAATATTATCCCAGATAAATGAAGTGATGGGTACAGGTATGTCCATGACAGCTAATTTAGTTTTTATGTTGTCAATAACAGAGTAGAAGCAGCACGAGCCCTGCTGAGCTGACTGGGAAACCCCAGAATGAACCTGTGAACACTCGAGCGTCAGTCAGCAGCCAGGTGAGATCATGTGATTATCTTCCTCAGATGCTCAGAACAGTCAGTCACACCAGAGCTCAGTGTTGCTACGGTAACGGGCCAGCTCGTGACCTCTGACCCATGACCTTAATTCCAATCCTGGTCCTGCAGGCCTCGGCCGGCTACCCGTCCGTCCTGGAGTCCTCGGAGATCTCCACGGAGAATGGCAGGACCAGCCGCTTCCCGCGTCCAGAGCTGGAGATCTCCTTCAGCCCACTGCAACCCAACCGCATGGCTCTGCGTCGCCACGGAGACCAGAGCGCCGTTACCGTCAAAATCACACACTCTGCGCGCAAGAGGAAGAGCGGGGAGATGGAGAAGGTAAGAGGCGGTTCTGTTTGTTCTCTGGCACGCTGGAAGAGGATTTAATTCAGTCCAGCTGCACGTGTACGTTAGATGTGAAACTCTGAAATCCATCCTGAAGCTTCACAAGCAGTTTCCTGGATGAAGTTCTTCCTCCTTTTTGATCTGTGACGGAGACGCTGAACGTCTGAATAATAAAACATATCGTAAAAACCTCGTAGCATCTACACATTTAAGAAAAACAAAGCAAAGCTTGTCAAAGAGCCACACGTGAACATTTTGATTTAAAAACAAGTCATCAAAGTCAGCTTTATGTTTATTTTTAATTAAAGTATGTTAATTACTATCAGAGCTAAACTTTAGCTGCAAAGCAGAAAGACAGTGACCTAATTTACTGATCATTGGTTTTATTACTTTCGACTATTAACATAACTAGACCATAACTATCATAACCAGACCATAACTATCATAACCAGACCTCCATTCATGATTTATGTAAATGAGGAGCTCGCTTCAATCATTGTTTATTTATATTACACCTTCCAATAATCAATTGTTGTAATTTTTAGCAAACAGCAAATAAAACCAAAAGAACAGAACAGTTGGATGTCGAAAAAGATCCCTAATAAATTGGCATCAGAGACATAAAAATACCTTTTGGAAATGTGTCACAGTTAACTCGCATAACTCAAACTCGAATAAATAGGTTTTAGCAGCACGCATGTTGGGACCAAAAAAACTGTCGCCTCAAAGCTCGTCGTTCGAGCCGTAAGAACAAACATTCAAACTTTAAAATTAACTCTAAACTTAGCTGGTGGCTGGTGGAGGGACTGGTAATCTGGGTTAATCTGTTCATGGAAGTAAAGATTGTTCAGCATCACCAAACACCTGTAAAGGTAAAGCTGTAACAGTTACCTAACGCAGGTTTGTGAGTAGCTCAGAAACAGAAGTTAATCTGGATTAGATGGTTTTCTCTTGATTCCAGCTGATGTCGGAACCAAAACCAGGATTTTGACATTTGTTTCATAATTATTAACAATGATGGTTTTTTTTAATATAAAATGCTAAATTCCTTTTAGTGCTCTGATGTCGCCTCCCGTTCATTCACTGAATGTCTGTCTGTGGTAAATAAATCAGCAGATAAACTCTTGCAGGGGTGAGCGGGGCATGAATTTACCGAGGAGCTTTTGTTCAGCTTGTTTGCAGCTACCACAGATGCTTTAATGCTTCCTTTGTTTCAGTTTGCCGTTACAGAGCTTTACGAGGATTTTATTTGTTCGTGTTTTTTCAGTGGTTGCACTAATCCTCTGTGTGATACGAACCAATTCAGCTCTGTTTCTGTGTGAGATTCTTTTGAGTGCTTTGTTGGCTGGTTTCAGGGTCAGCTGATTATCTTTAATTAATTAGGGTCATACAAGAGAAAGACCTCCAGCTTGGTTCAGGTGATGAACAAAATAAAATGTGTAAATGTGTTCCCACTAGTTTGGAATCATTTTTAAAACAAGTTCAGCTGTTGGTGTTTGCAGGAGTTCAGCGCTTCAGATGAATTTTCATGCTGCACAGTTAGAACATTAATTTATTAATGTAAATAAAATAAAAAAAGACAGAAAAACAGTGATTTTAGGGGGAAATGGGGTTGAATCCAAGAGAGGATGAAGTGGACAACAGGACTCAGCAGCCTAGGACCATAGCTGCATAACCACGAGGTGGTCTAAGAGACTACAGAGTTAAAGGAAGTCTTCATCCTAACCTAGAGTCTGTCTCCCAGACCACATGTCATCGAAGGATTGGTTAATATCATCTTTCTCAGAAACACCTAGAGAGAACTTTGGCATAAACGGAAGCTGTATATATAAAGAAGAAAAAAAAAAAGAAATTGAATAGAAAAGTATTAATCTTTCTTCAATCTAAGTATCTTTAAAACTCATCTCTACATACATTTAATATCCACCTGTAGCTGTAGGTGTGCAGTTGGCCACTGGTGAACTGTCACAAAGCTCTTCTGCAGTTATGATCTTCATCTACAGCCGCTAGCTGTGTGATGTTGCTTGTGTGAACTACCTGATGCAACAAGTCACCAAACGTTGTGAAGGATGTACGAAAAAAACGGTAAAACTATCTCGATGACAATGATTGTCTGATGTTAATTAATTTATTCAACAGACTCATGGTCCCCAAAGACATAAAAGACACATGATACACAACAACAACAAATAAAAAACTTGCATGCGAGTGTTTCCATAGAGACGACTGGTAGCGTAGTTCACTGGCAGAAGGATGTAACAACATTACAATAAGAAGAGCTGCACAAATGACGCATGAACTTATATATCAAATTTCTTACAAGTGCCTGGAATGTTCTAACATGCGTTTCAAAACATCTCACTTACACCACTGAACCTGCGTATCTTTAGCAGAATTCTCAAGGAGTCATTATAAGCAACTTTGAGCCTCCGCATACCAGGTTTTTTTAAATTTACACCACAAATGGGCCGTATACAGAGACGTACAGTAGGCTTTGAATAAACTTATCTTTACATCATCTGAGCACATATGAAAATACCTCGCCAGGATGTTTGCCTGATAATAAAATATGTGACACTGCCGATGTACGTGATCGTCATCATCACAGAGCTGGTCTCTGATGTAGTCCGCCTAATATTTGGTTTCTGTACAAACATTTCACAAAAATCTGGAAAACAAAGGTTTAGCTTTAGTCCTGCATATTAGCACAACAGTTTTCTTAGCGTTATACTGCACATCATATCTCAACCCATAATCAGAGCAGACATTCAGTAACTGCTGAAAACCAGCACTGCTGGGTGAGAGAAGAGCCAGATCATCCTGCATGAAGTGATTAACTAGAGCATCACCGATCCTACATCCAGTTTAACAGTTGTTTCAAAAAGTCATCCATGTACAAGTTAAACAGGGCAGGTGAGAGAAGCCCACCCTGGCACACACAGAAGAGGTGGTGATGTCATTACCCCATTTTACATGCGTTTTCTGGTCAGAATACCAGTAAACTAATTCTTATGATGCTGTCTGGAACACCTCTCTGTTTTGATTTATCTAACAACTGGAAGTGGTTGACCCGATGAAATGCAACAATAAACCCAACTAACACAACTACTACTTCCTGTGATGCTGCTGTTTTTTGTTTTGTTTTTGTTTTCTGGCCGTGACCCCAACAAAAACATCTCTGTTGTATTTTTGACTCAGGCTCTGCATTCTGCCCCCACATGGAGAACTCCGGTATTACATGTAAACGTTCACAACGCAGCTGCTTTTGTACGCAAACGGACACAGCAGGACAATTATCCCAGGTCCTCGTGTTATTCTTTATTCTTGATTTTTAAAATCTGTGTCCTCGTATCGCAGTCCGACTTACATTATTCTGACATCATCGCTTCAGAGCTAAACACGGTTTTATAGTTTCAATGACAAAGAGTTTCCTTGAAGACGTTTTCCCCAGAGGCCATGTCAGTGATGTCTGTGAAGGCTTTCACAATTTCTTCATTTAGACTAATTAAAAGAAGTACTCGTTTCTCTACGATGGAGTTTGTCAGAGAGATTTGAAACAACACATGTGGATGGATAAATTTCAGCTGTGTGCGTTTGTTTCCACACAGACGTCTTCATACACCCACCTATTGTGCTCCAGAAAGTAATTTGTTGTCTGCTCTGACCTCCACAGCAGATACTAATGGATTAAAAACGAAAATGGAATTGAGGGAAAAGAAATACTGAAATTTCATTAAGTCAGAAGCGGTTCAGCTTTTATATTTCAGCTGACACCTTTGTTAGAAAAATTAATCCACTTTGCAAGTACTGGCTTTATGTAAATGTGATGAGGGCTGATTTCTCAGGTGCATCTCGTCTTTGCAGTCGTCTTCCTCTGAAAGCAGCAGATGAATAAAATATGAGAGACGAAACAAAAAAAAGTTTGTGATGCAGGAAAAACGATGTGAAAACATGAAGCTCAGTTAAATGTTTTTGATCATTTTAAAGGTAAAGGTGAAAAAAAAAACGGTTGGGGTATCATTTACAGTACCAATAACTGCATTTAGAGTCTTTAAGAACCAGTTTAGACAAACTGTCGTTCTGAAATGTCACAGAAATGGATGGTATTTAAAAACCTAGAGGAATGTGAAGATGACAACATCAACAACATCAGCAGGAAAACAAAGCATTAGCAGCTTTTTAAAACCACATATGCTCATGTTATACATCCACAACCTTGATGTTTCATGCTGCTGCTGGTCTGTGAGATCTTTGTATCAGCTGGACGTCAGCTCAGGGTTCTCCCCACCATATCATGATGGTGGCGCTGTAGCTGTTTATTTGGCTCCATCTGCACGGCCTTATTTTTTTAGATTAGTTTTCTTACAATTCCACCTTTAAACCTCAATGTTCTGTGCTGCTTCTAGACCTGTCTGCCACCACAAACATCCATTCTTACTCTGAGTCTCACATGACTTCAAACCAATCAGCAGCCATCTCATTTCCAGGTTGAAGCTCATCCAAGTGGGTTTTGTTGCAGTTCCTCCACTGACCACTAGGCTCACTTCCATTTAAAGGACCAAATTTGGAGCAGAATGAAACATATTTTCAGCATTTTTTCCATCTGTGGTTCCATTTTACATCCATGATGTCTGTAGTACCACATAACAATAAAGCTGACCAATCAAATGCCAGGATGTCAGCTGGTGTCCTTGACTGACAGCCAGCCATTGGCTCTGCCGTTGACTTTAACAGCTTTGTCCCACCTCTTCAAAGGCAAATCTGTCACATGATCTGATAGTTGGTCCAGCTGAAGGTTCAAATAAAAAAAAAAAAGAAAGAAGAAAAACCCATGTTTTCAAAAGTAAATTTAAAATTCCAACTGTCACCACTATTTGAGCTTCTAAAATTGACTGATGAAGCTCTCTTTACAGCTAATATTCAACGATTGATCAAACAAACATGATTTGAAGTTTTTTTGTTAGTATTAACTCCGTGTCACATCAGATCGATTCTCTCAATTCTATTCAATTGCATTTATATTGACACAAGTCATCTCTAGATGCTTCTCAGAAACCCAGATCATGACCTCCGAGCACATGACAAAGCCTAACAGAGGACAGAAAAAACTCATGTAGATTCCTGTCAGCTGAGTGGTAGCATCACCAGAACATCTGTGATGAGAAGCTCCAGTTCTTCCACATCCCGACGCTGGACTCCACCTGGTGGAGGTGCAGATGCATCTGCTGCACAAAGCTGAGAATGTTGAAGTCTACATCGTATCACGACACTTCCCATGTTCAGTTTTATTTCCATAGCAACCATTTACAACAAAGTTGTCTTGAGTTCTTCTCAGAATCCCAGATCATGACCCGGAGCTCATGATAAAGCCAGTGGACAGAAAAAACTCCCTTGAGGGAAGAAATCTGGACCAGGACCTGGATCAGTTCTAGGAGGGACCCCCCTGCTGATAGCCAGCTGGGTAAAGGAAGACATGAGGAGGGAGACAGGACAAAGAGGTTGGAGGACAAAAATATATAACATCTGGTACAGAAATCTCCAAATATCTGGTATAAGTCTGGTCGGACGGTTGGAGGTCGGCCACACCAGCGTTCATCCCACAGTGGCATCCAGTCGACAGGTGCAGACAAACACCAGGATGGTCAGAGGATGGAAGGTTTAGTTCTGTTCATTCTAAACATTTGTTTCAGTATATTTACATATTCAACGGTAACGCATTTCCCCTGAAAGCACCAGTATTACCACAGGAGTCAAAGTCCCAAAGCGTTTCCACTAAAAGCTAGACTCCAAACTGTGTAGGACTTGAGAGAGAGAACTGAGATCCAAAAGAGAAAAGAAGAGGTTGTGACCCAATTTCCACTTGAAAAGAGTCGAGCTCATCTGAACCAGTGGAGTTTTAATGTCACCGGACCCAAGGGTCACGAGTGTTGGAGCGTTAATGACTGCAGCAGGCCGGTAAGGAGACGGGAGTGTTGTTATTTCACCCAACAGCAAAGGAATCGATTTAAGCCAGTGAGTTTATGGGGAACAAAGTAAGTGGGCCGGTATAAATTGGTGGAAAAGTGCAGAGGGAGGTGGAGGGGGGATGAAAGAAGAAGGAAAGGACAGAAGAAGAATAGAGGGAAGGCCAGGAAGTAGAGGAATAAGAAGAAATTTAATTGCTGTTATAAGTATAACCCACAATAACTGACTGGTTAGCGCTGTAACTTATGTAACTTATCGCTCAGTCTCCGTAACGCTGGATTATCTGAGTACAGTTTTGCGTGTAAACTTGGTGTCAGTAAAGTCCGACTTGTTGGTCTAAAAGATGGTCTGCTTCCATCGGAGGTTCTGCAGCCTTCGACCCATGACCCAGCTCTGTCTGGCGGTTGTGAAGGTTGTTTTTGTGTGTGTGATAGACCGTTATCTAAAACATGAATCAGTCCAGATCTACTTCACACCTAAAGACCAGGTCCAGGTCCACTAAAATAACCTGATGTGACGTGGTTTGGCGTGAGTCATCAGGACTGTCATGTATTACTGACGTTTCTCCACAGAACAGATCCCTCTCTGAAAAACCAGAATAACTGAATTTTAACCAGAAGTTTGTACTTTCAGATTTTATTCACCACCAACGTTGCTTCGGGGGTCAGAGACGTCCTCTGAAATTCTGTCCGGACTTGTTGTGAATCAAGCCGTCATCTAGATGGGGCGAGAGACAGCTTTTATGTAAAGAGACGCTATGTAAATAAAATTGGATTGACCTGATTTGAAGGTGTCCATCTGAGGCTCAAGCGGGACGTCGGTCCATCCAGGACCCAGGAGTAGTGGCAGCAGCAGGTTTACCGCTGGTGTAGGGGTCAGTCCAGAAACCGACCCGCCTGTTCTGCAGCTCTTCCACACCAGCGTGTTAGACGGGATATGTGGCTGAAGAGTAAATGCAGCTTTAAGTAGAGTTTATGGAGCTGAAATTAACGTTTTCTTTCTACGTCAGTGATCATTTAAGGTCATCAGAGTGTAAATTATTTGCTGTCATGTAATGTCCAGCTGTCTGACCCGTATGCTTGCAAATGGAAGATAAAATCCAGAAACGGTTCATCCCTGATGTTTGGAGATGTGGAGAAATGTGAAACTACTGGAGACAAATATGTCCTCAGCATTAATTTGCTGCTTTTACATGTAAAACTCGCATCATGTTGGTGGAGAGATGCTCGTTTGCAGAGACTCGCTCTTCAGTTTCAGTTTTTGTGAATAATGACATCAGCCTTCAGCTCTAGTGCCTCTTTTCTGTCTGTCGGTGTTCAGATCTGTTTTATGCCTCTTCTTACGTTTAATTGCTTATTTAAACGCGTGTGGGTGGTTTTGGGAGAGAGGGAGGGAAAGTCAGTCATACCCACTTTCACTGGTACACAACCGTTTCCACGGCTACAGAACCTCCCGAACCAATCGTAACTTGGCGTGAGCGGGCTTTATGAGGTGACTTAAACAGAGCTGTCACTGAGCCACTATTCAAAAACGACCAAGAAGGCGGCACAAATGCTGATGACACACCAATGCCAGTCCCAGCGAGGATGACTGACCAGCCTAAACCCACGATGAAGGCCGGAAATGTAGATTTTAAAGGATCAGTTGAAGAAAATGACCTTTATTCTATGATGTTGTCATCACCACGGCTGGTTTACGATGAAAAGTGGCAATTTTACGTCAAAAGAAATGCACATTTTCACAGAAGTCACAATTCCTTGTGTTTTTTTGTTCATGTTCAGGGCAAAAAGTTCTCCAAATGTTGCAGTTTTATGCCAGAAGTTGAGCTGATGCAGGTGTCTCTCTGAGTTATGAAAATTTCAGCTTAAACCTTTAACCAGTTCCATTAAACAGTAAATGGTTTTGCCGTTGAATTGATTCTGTTCGGCTTCTAAAATGTGACAGTGATTGGAGTATTATGTTTGCAGCTCAGAGGAAACTGCTGCACTCCAGCAGCAACCTGAAGGCTTCTTTTAACCAAATTTTCTTCTTTTCATTTCTTTTGTTTTCTTTTTTTTTTAAGTCTCACATTTTCAGGAGGAGTAAACGGAGAACACGTGAGGTATTTTTTATTTTTCTCTTCACTAAACAGACATTTTCCATCAAAGTCATCAGTGTTTCATCATCATTTAACACATTTTAGTAACTAGTCGCATCAGCACCAGCGTCTCACATCAACGGTATCAACCTTGTTATTTATTTATTTATTTATTTATTAAATGTCTCCTCCTAGGATCTTCTGAACTTACTAAAGTTTAGAGCCTGGACTGAGGACTGGGCGACGCCTCGGTTACTGAACCGTTACTTTGGTATCATTTCACATTTTGCCGTTGTAGATCACTGACGATGTTTTTGTTGTAAATGGAATCAGCTGTTAAAACTGCGACATTTTTATAATAAAAGAGTTCATATCTTTGATTTTAAGATAAGTGAAAGGAAGCACATGCAGATTAATCAGAATACTTTATTGATCCCAAGGGGAAACAACATCCAGCTCAAAGTGTGCAAGTTAAGATCAAAGTAGTCAAGAAATATAAAAGAAAGAAATATACATAAAATAATAAAATATGTATGTGTGTGTATATATATGAAAATAATATTACAAAAAAGAGAAATAATTGATTACATTATTTGTTCTGCAAAACAGTTTCGATTAATTTTCGTTTAATTGCTCTTTCTGCATACAATTCCACATATGTTCAATTATGCAGTGTAACATGCTGTAAATTAATTATATACTGATTTCATGTCATGCAGTGCAACTTAATTAATCTTATAAGACTGTGAGAATCGTGTGGCATTTAATCTGGATTTTCATGAGTAAACTTTACCAGGTCACTCTTGCGTAAGATGGTGTGACAACCTCATGTTAGCATTGCTGGAGTTAACTTGCTCCTTTCCTTTCTGATGAATCGTATTTTTAGAGTCTTGGGTGGATTCTGATCACCCAGTCAGAACTGGGAGATCGGAGTCTCTACAATGTACTTTGGTCGACATGCTGGAGAGACGCAGCACAGCTACCATGCAGATGGACGCTTAATAACACTCGAGCTTTACCCTTGAAGGAAGCTGTTCCATCAAATCAAATCAAATACCTGCACGTCTAATGTCCAAGACAGTGCTGCTGGTGAGTGGCGCCGTGGAAGCAGCAGAGCACAAACGGGCCGAGCGTCTGAATCTTCCATCGGATTTCCCTGCAGGTCTGCATGTCACCTTGTGAGTGTTATTTCCTGGAGGAGTGAGGTCTTGCCGCGGTCTGCCGTCTCCTGCAGGCAGGGCAGCTTCGAGGTCGAAACGCGGGCCAGAGCTCAACTGAACCGTCCGCGTTGTGCATTTGCTCGAGGACACTTGAGTGTAAAACTCGCTGGAGTGAGCGTAGAGCCTCACTGATCTCAGATGACTGAGTCGTCGTCCCCAAAAGACTTCTGCAGCCAGTTAGTCTTATGTCTCTAACATCTGTCATATTCGTTATCACAACAGATTATATTTAATTCTCATTTTATGTTTCTTTTGAGGAAACTCCACAGTTCTCTTCACTTAATCCCTAAAAAATGTCCACAAATTACTGCAGTATTAGCTTTTTATGTCTCTGCAGAGGGAGACCACGCACGGTGCTGCAACACAGTCATTTATTCTATGTTAACACAGCGTTTATATAACAAAACAGTTTCACAGACAAGATATTTCACCACATCAGGGCGGTCGCAAGGGTTGGCTCAAATCTGAGCCACAGCTGATGGCATCAGTTAACCCAATACACGCTAATTAATCAGTGAGAATGCTTTAAAGCGTCATTTTTCATGCGTTTGAGACTGCTTTGAAGCGTTCTCACTCTTGTTTTCCCGTTTCTCTTTATTCAGTGAGAATGCTTTAAATCATTCTCACTGAATAAAGTAACTGGTGGACGGTTGTGGTTGTTTTTAGACACATAATCCATTTAATCATTGAGACATTATTTATTTAAAAAATGAACATGAAAAATAATTTCCCCTCGACCAGCCAGCAGTTTCTCGTTCCCTGAAGCTTTTCTAATAAACACCATTACGTATTTGTGTTTGATGTGCCGTTCCAAACGTTTCAGAAGTCAGCATCGGTTGAATCAAAAGCTCAGACATCGTAAACTTATTCATTTTTCATGCATTTGTGTAATTACTTACTAACATTAATTGAAGCCCCAGTGAGGATTTCTTGCAGCTTCTTGTTCCATGAGAAGCTCTTGTTCTTCAGACATTAATGAGAAGCTGTAGTAGAGTAGACAGCTCTAGTTTTTAACCATTCATCTTCAAACTAGACCATCCTGGGCCTCATCCTCACCATGGTTACCATTAAAGGGCCTCATCCTCACCATGGTTACCATTAAAGGCCCTCGTCCTCACCATGGTTACAGTTAAAAGGCCACATCATCACTATGGTTACAGTTAAAGGGCCCCATCATCGCCATGGTTACCGTTAAAAGGCCAGTTGTTCTTTACTTTCTCAACTAGCTGCTATGTTGTTTTCTCGCTCGTTCCTGGACTCAAACTTGCTTAAGAACTTTTGTTTGTAAAATGGTGAATTTTGCATCACATCTTTTTTTTTTCATAAAAAAAGGTTTTCATCGTCAGATTTCACAAGAGTAGCAATTTTTTTTTAAATAAAATTGAGGTTTTTGTACTGAAATCAAAATGTACTAAATTTTTGTACTAAAATATTTTTTTTCTTGTAAAAATCACAATTATAGAGCTAAATCTGCTGTTCAAATTAATAATTTTGTATAATTTCAACTTTGTGTCCAAAAATCATGAATTTTGTTATTAAAACAGTTAATTTTCCAAGAATAAAGAGTTTTGATAAATATTTGGTAATCTTACATCAAAAATTCCACTTTCAGTAGTAAAATCTTTCAGTGGTTTACTAAATCCTGACTTTCTGATGTAAACCAGCTGCTCTCCACTTCAGTTATTCCACTTTGATTCAGTTCTGACATCACAAACGTTTCCTCAGAAATGTTCTAGTTAGTTTACAATCATCGCTCTCATGGACCAGATAAGATGGAGTGGCGGGCCGGATGTGGCCCACGGGCCTTGGGTTTGACACTTGTGCTCTATATCATGTCAAAATCGATGGGCCTGTTTCCATTTAACTGCTGCTCTTTAGTAACAAGCTTGTGCTCCATCCGTGCAACACCTCAGTGTGGTACCTTTGACACCTGCAGACAGCTGATTTCATCATCCATCCAGACTCACTTTTCTTCTGGCATAAATGAATCAGACGAATAGATAATCAGCCTCTTCTATTCTGCTTCTCATCCTCCTGTCTTTTAACCTTTCAGTCCTCCATCGTCTCATCCTCCTCTTCCTCGGTCTCTCACGGCGCCTGGTGGTATCCGCCTTCTCAGCGGAGGAGGTTCTAATGATTTATTGATGGCAGGTTTTCTTCACCGCCGTCCCAGAAAGTCTTTTATTCGAGCGTGCTTCTTTCATGACACTGAGAGGTTTTCTTTGGGCCCCTGAAGCATTAGCGCGGTCCGCTCAGAGGTCCGTCTGGCTTTCGTCTCAGGCCTGCTGATGCTATTTAAGCATACTAGCTTTGTAGAGTTGTTCCTGTTTCTCCTCAGGGACGTCAGGAGAGAATATATATCTGAACTGAAGCACTTGACTGCACAAGTGTGTTATCTTTCTTCACAGAGTCGCTGTGCTGGTCCTCCTGATGGCAGACGGTGTTTATGAGTCAGTGCCAGTTACTGAGATCAATGGTTTTTTTCTTATTAAACATGAAAGTTCACCTCAAACCTTATTAGCACGACCACTGATCTCAGTGTTTTAATCTAATTCAGCGTTCATGTTTTCATTTAGCCGAATACAGCAGCAAGAAACACGATTCAAACGCTTTGGATCGATATCCAGAATTCTGATGGATTAAAAAAACAGTTTGACTCCTTAAGGAATGTAGTTGAATGTGAGGATGCTGCGACCGTACGGAGCAATCCTTATGTAGAAGATGAGAGCTGGTTTTAAAGTCATCTCAGCGTCATCAGTCGGAGTCACTTACTTTTCTCCTTCAGCATCTTGTGTGTTTCTGTTGTTGTGATTCAGATGATCAGCTGGTATTTTCCTTCATTCCAACAGTAATTCAGTGTTTTCCAGAGACTGAATGTCAGATCAGGTGAAGGCATGTGTCATGACTTATAAAGAAGAGAATGAAACGCCGTCTGGTTTTGGTTTTTCCTTTCTGATGGCCAATCAGAGTATTTAATGAGAGCTGGACTGAAGTGTTGATCACCACATCCGTGTGTTCATTCTTGTCCTCGCTCTTCCTTCATTTACTTTCCAACACACTCACATTCATCTTATCTCTTATCTCCCTGCTCTCCTCTCATACCCACTCTGCCTCCTTCACATTTTCTATTTTTACTCCCTCCATCCTCGCTCCGAATACTTTTAAAAACGTCCTCTGAGTCACAGCAGACTCCGCGTGTCATGACCTTTTTCTCGTCGGCCACGCCCCCTCCAGAGAGCCCGCCTCTCAGGTCGGTCTCGTTCCCAGCAGCAGCTCCGCGTGAGTCACAAACCTGTGATTTGTTTAAGTGCCAAAAACTGTCCAGGGTTTCGTTCTGCTGGAACGTTTCAGTGATGCACCTCCTGTAGCTGTGCAGACATTGAACAACATGATTCCTCTCAGCTGAGTGGCAGCATCACCAGAACGTCTGTGATGAGAAGCTCCAGTTCTTCCACATCCCGACGCTGGACTCGTAGCCTCCGTTTTTATCTTCTCAGCAGACAGGAGTGAGAGGAGAGGGGCAAAAATATATAACATCTGGTACAAAAACATCCGAATACCTGGTATAAAATCTATAAATATGTGGTGGTCGGACTGCAGGAAGAGAGAGCGACTAAAAAGATACACAACATTGATTCTGTGAAATGATTCAGGACAATCTGAGACTGAGATCAGAGACAGGGTGAAGATGGACAACAGGACTCCCCCAGCAGCCTAGGACTATAGCAGCATAAGTAGGAGGTGGTCTAAGAGACTACAGAGCTAAAGGCTTTATCAAAAAGGAAGGTCTTAACTCTAGTCTTAAATGTAGA